>SKCR01050695.1:0-108781 GCA_019454045.1 Zanthoxylum bungeanum
TATCAGACTTGGAGGGGAACGAGTTCACCGAGCCGATCAACGTAAACAGATTGAAGCAATACTTTGCCTGAGGAGAGAAGACCAGCAGTCACCACGGGAATTAGCAGAAGACCTAACCTAACGGAATAAGAAAATCATTCATGCATACACGTAACATTGCATTCTCTTCGTGTTTGTTTTCGTTTTGTGTTCGCATGTTCGAAGAAAGGAGAAAGCGGGAGAAATAAGCCAAGCAGCGTCAACGCAATTTTAGTTTTTGGGATGAGTCCCAAAAGGCGAGGCCCATATCAGCTTGGAGGCGAGGCCCATATCATGTCGGCTTGGGGGCGAGGCCCATATCAGCTTGAGGGCGAGGCCCCTGTTGTCGGTTGTAGTTCCGGGTCGAGGTGCCCAGGGTCGAGGTACCCACTACATCATTAGTTCGAGGCGAGGTCCCTATGGTCAGCGGTGTTGGGTCGAGGTGCCCAAGGTCGAGGTGCCCCCGTTGTCGGTTGTAGTTCCGGGTCGAGGTACCTAGGGTCGAGGTACCCACTACATCATCAGTTCGAGGACGAGGTCCCTATTATCAGCGGTGTTGGGTCGAGGTGCCCAGGGTCGAGGTGCCCCCGTTGTTAGTTGTAGTTCCGGGTCGAGGTACCCAGGGTCGAGGTACCCACTACATCACCAGGGTCGAGGGCGATGTCCCTATTATCAGCGGTATTGGGTCGAGGTGCCCAGGGTCGACGTGCCCCCGTTGTCGGTTGCAATTATTGGGACGCGTCCTAGGATCGAGGTCCGCTGCAGCACCAACTCAGCTCGAGGCAGCAGCCGAGCCAGGTAAGTGAAAATGCATTGCATAACTTTGATAGGATTGTTCAAAGTCACACACTGCACAAGTCCCATCAAAGTGGGGGCGACTGTAGGCATCGCATTTTCGCATGTGAAACCCGATGATGAGTCTCAGTTGGAGGCACTACCTTTTTAGCTAAGGATATTGCGGGAAACGGAGGTCGGAAGGGGAAATTCAGAATAAGTACGTCATCAAGTTCATTTCACAAGTTCACTGTCTTCGTTAGTGCTGCGTTCGTTACTTCTTCGTTCAAACTTCAGGCAGATTGCGGACGTTCGGGTAGTGTTCGAATGAGCGTTCGAACGGAGTCGATATTTCTAGTTTTGCTGCTAGCCTCGCACCCCAGCCCAATTAGCCCCCCAAAGCCCATAAAACACATCCTAATTTAATTAAATTAACATTGAATTAAATAAAATATTTAAACCATTTACCATTAAATAAAACATAATATAAATCATACCTAATTAAGATAAATCAATATATTAACTTCCTAACCAAACAAATCACATACTAAATTAAAAAGATGTAATGCCTAATTAAAATCAATCATAACAAATTAAATATTTTGCATTCCTAATCTAGCCAAATTTTGTCCCCCATCAAATCCATTGCTTTCCTTGTCTAACACCAAATCATATCTCTCTAAAGCCAAAATCCCTTCATTGTGAGACAAGGTGAAACCCTAGCCCTTCTCTATATAAACCACCCCTAACCAAGACATGCATCCTCTAGCTCATACAGATACTCACACAAAAATCAACAACACAAACCATTCCCCTCATCTCCTCCACTCCATAACCGAAAATAGCACCCCCCCATAAACCTCTACCCATCACCAAAAATCTCCTCCATACAGCAGCCCTCCATCACGAAAATATACCTCCAAACAGCAGCCCAAACACACCCCAAACAGCTCTTGAAACACGCCTGGACAGCAGCCCAAACCACTCCCAAAACAGTCCCTAAAATCCCTTAAAACAGTAACATAAACTGCACTTATAATCCTTGAAATAACCACACAAAACTATACTAAAAAACCACGAAAAACACTCGAACCAGTTCATTGAAACGTCAAAACAGGTGACCTGAACATTGAGTAGAAAAGCAGAGACCGAACAGCAGTAGAATGGAGACCGAACAGCAGTAGAACGGAGACCAAACGGCAAGCAAAACAGCAAAACAGTGAGCTAGGACGCGAAACCGTGAACCGTGGAGAAGTTGAAGAGCTGTACCCTTTCCGACGTCCGTGAAACGCAAGCTCGAAAGTTGGCAAAAAAGGTTAGACCTGAGGGTACTTTCCACACTCATCTTTATTTGATTTTTGTTATTTACTTTGACTGTATTTTAATTATTTGTTGAATCTTGTGTGTGTATGATGCGTGTTGGGGTATTGATGAATGAAAGAGGTCGTCTCTTGCGGTATATAGGATGGAAACCCAGACGTAAATTCCGTAGCCGAATCCGAATGGACGGTAGTGCGGTCTGTAATTGGGATACAACTCACGTACCGCTTGAGTAAACGACACCTTCTTTTGTTTCATGTTGCTTTGATTATTTATTTATTTTTCGTCACTTGAATTCTGCATGTTGCTTATTTATGTATGATTCAATCGAGCGCATGGGCTTAGTAAGTGGAATGAAAGATCCCCTATGGGGAGGGGTTAAAGCCCTTTACCACGTGCTTCGCCGCGCCGGTTGATGTGTGTTCTGTTGAATGCAAGATACGTTCAATCGGGCATACTACGTTTGATATTATTGCTTTTAATTCTTTGTATGCATGATTCAATCGAGCGCATTGGCTTAGTAAGTGGAATGAAAGATCCCTACGGGGAGGGGTTAAAGCCCTTTACCCGATACTTTGCCGCACCGGTTGATGTGTGTTCGGTTGAATGCAAGATACGTTCAATCGGCATACTAAGTTTGATATTATTGCTTTTAATTCTTTGTATGCATGATTCAATCGAGCGCATGGCGCTTAGTAAGTGCAATGAAAGATCCCCTATGGGGAGGGGTTAAAGCCCTTTACCACGATGCTTTGCCGCGTCGGTTGATGTGTGTTCGGTTGAATGCAAGATACGTTCAATCGGACATACTAAGTTTGATATTATTGCTTTTAATTCTTTGTATGCATGATTCAATTGAGCGCATGGGCTTAGTAAGTGCAATGAAAAATCCCATATGGGGAGGGGTTAAAGCCCTTTACCACGATGTTTTGCCGCGCCGGTTGATGTGTGTTCGGTTGAATGCAATGATACGTTCAATCGGACATACTAAGTCTGATATTATTGTTTTTTAATTCTTTGTATGCGTGATTCAATCGAGCGCATGGGCTTAGTAAGTGCAACGAAAGATCCCCTATGGGGAGGGGTTAAAGCCCTTTACCAGGATGCTTTGCCGCGCCGGTTGATGTGTGTTCGGTTGAATGCAAGATACGTTTAATCAGACATACTGAGCTTGACATTGTTGTCTTTATTCTTTATGTTGCATGCATCAGGTCTGGTTCCGTTCGAACGCGTTCTCGAACGCTACACGAATGTGAACCTTCTGTTTACCGTTCGAACGTGTTCTCGAACGCTACGCGAACGCACACGCACTGTCTTAGGCTTATCATGCATCAGGTCTGGTTCCGTTCGAACGCGTTCTCGAACGCTACACGAACGCGAACCTTCTGTTTACCGTTCGAACGCGTTTGCAAACGCTACGCGAACGCGCACCCACTGAACTGAGTCCTTTTCATCAGATTTCATACATAGTTTTCCTAGTAGCTATCCCCACATGTATGAATACAATGTTTTTAATGTATTACAATTCATATACCTATGTCATGATAACATTTGAGTATTATTTCTTGTGGTATATCAGATGGAAACCCAGACATAAATTCCGTAGCCGATTCCGAATGGACGGTAGTACGGTCTGTACTTGGGATACAATTCCACGTACCACTTGAGAATGTGCTCACGTGTGTGCTTGTGTGGTTAGTATGTGTGCTTGTGTGTTCTTGAATACAATATTCCAATGAAGTTGTATGTTTGTCGCTCATTTGATGTACTTCCAAGCATACAATCTTAGATGTGACATATATGTGTAAGTTTTATTTGTACATGTGAATTTAGAAGCATGATACTCTTGGAAATAAGTGCTACTTAAGCCTGATTAAATTATTACATAAATCTTTTCATTACAAGTGGCATAGTAAGAGACCATTCCAAACCCAACGGTTTGAGGTCTTCCCTTGCGAGGGGTGAGTGCGGCCTTAAATCTCATTTTCCCGGTTCATACCGGGTGGCGACTCCATTATTCTCCGGTTTAGTCCCCCGTGGCTACTCCGGACTCCCGACCAGGCCGCGAGCCCGGGATAGCATGCGTCGTCCAGTTTCTGTGTCCCACACAATCCCTAAATTAAGCATGTGTAATTAATCGATTTAATTTGTGTAATTAAATTAATTAGGTTATTAGATAACCAATTGTTATTTTAGAGTGTATCTACCACTATAGGTATGCCTAGAACTGTTCTTAAGCATTTCATATATGGTGACTCTAGTTAGTGTATTTTAATTTGGATTAGAGTATGTAATTTGTAATTAATTTGAATTAATTTTTATTAATTTGATTAATTATATAAATTAATTCAAATTTGTTTAAGTTGTGAAATTGAGGTGTGATGAATGATAATTTTATCACTATTTCACACTAATTTGACCTAATATTTTGTATAGTTTCTTGAGTTTTGTGAATATTTTGATGTGTTTTGTGTTATTTTGTAGATAAATAAAGTTTCAGGACTCTCTGGAGGTGATTTGGGGACAAAATAGTGAAAATTGGACAAAAAATACATTTTTATAAATTGGCGCATCGCGACGCGCAAGATGCGTCGCGACACCTAATGTGCGCCGGGGATACGTGTCCGGATCTGAAAAGTTTGACTTTGCTAACGTGCGCTGGACTTTGCTAACATGTGCCGTGCCACGTGTCACCATCACAGCCGATCTGCTAAAAAGCGTCGTGCCACATGTGATCATCCTGTGGTGCCGACAATCGCCATCGCCATGTGTCGCCACGTGTCAGCCACGTCATCATCCACATCACCAGTTGACCAAGTCAACATTCCACGTCACCGCCACACTTCATCATCATCCAATGATGGTGTGCCACGTGTCCCAATCCTACGGTGCCGACAATCACTTTCACCACGTGTCGCCATGTCACTGCCACGTCAGCACAATTATTGAGTTAATCATCCGTAATTTCCACGTCAACAGATAAGAATCTGAGCCGATGAATCAGAGAGCGACACGACAGTGCGTCCCGACACAATAAGAAACTTACGCGTCGCGACGCGAGGAGGTTACCGAGGCCTATAAATTAAGCTCGAAATTTCAATTTCAGATGTACCTTCTTCTCTGAATTCTCTGATGTAAATAGGAAGTTTTCTACTTAGTTTGTTTTAATTTCAGTTTTGTAATTAATTTATTTACGTTCTGTAATAATAATAATTGACTTTCTTTACTTTTACAATTTTTACTATTCAACCATGAGGAGGTAACTTCCCTCTGCTAGGGTGAAAGGTAATTCTTTTACTATGGCTATTTAGATTAATCTCCCTTAAATATAATATATTCAATATTTAAAATTTGACTTAATAAGGATACCGCTATATTGGTCGGTTTGTAATTCATTTTAATCTGGTTTAAACCGACTAAGCAAGGATACCGCCAGATTGGTTGGTTGGTAATTAAATTTTCTTAGCGCCTATATGGCAGGTTTACTTTGGTTCCGCCTTTATGGCTGGTTGGACTTAATTTGACTTAATCAGGTTATCGCCTATATGGCTGGTTGGTAAAATCATCACAAGTTAATATATTATATTAAAGGAGATATCTAAATTAGTAGTAGAAAAAGTAGATCCTTTTACCTTAGCATTTTATTTTATTGTAATTTTACTTTTCAGTATTTATTTTACCGCATTTACTTTTCAGCATTGTAATTTATGTCTTTTATTTTTAAGTTTTTATTCGCCCTAGTTATGTGTCATAACTAAGTTAGTTATCTGGGGTTGTGATGACTTCTAATATCACCGGTTTATAATGGGTTATTTTATAGTTTGGGTAATTTAAAGGTTTATTTATTAAGTCTTAAGCTTAATGCGTCTTGTTAACTGGCCATTAATAAGATTGATCTGATAAATCTAAAATAAACTTGACAAAAGAATTTAGGTTTTAGCCTTAGACTTAATAGCCCACGATCTTCCTTGAGGATAGATAACCCTTTAATAGATTTCCTTACAGGATGGGCATATACCTGTCGGGCGGAGGTAGCCATAATTGGAACTTAAATTTAAAGAATTCAGGTAATTTGGTTGACATAGACACATGGTTCAATTGGGTTATACTGGGTATTTGCGTCTGACCATCGACAGAGGCTTTCGCATAATTTAGTGTTCCAGGTTAGTAAACTGATATATTACACAAACATGAAATAACCACTTCATCTTTTAAAAGATATTAGAAAGATTCACAACCCTAGATAGTTTTTAATATTGAATTTTCTTAAACCTAATTTCGAGCAATTTTATTTTGTTGGTTTTAAATTCAAAATCTTCACCATTTCAAATCAATCAATCAACCTGTTAGATACTAGTAATCATTTGACCTCATAAAATTAATAGATTAGGTATTAAGTCCTCGTGGGATCGATACTTTTTATACTACTTGAACGATACATGTGCTTGCATTATACGCGTGTGATTACATACCGGTCAAGTTTTTGGCGCCGTTGCCGGGGACTTATTTATCTTTTACTATTAGTTTATGGGTTAGATACCTTTACTTGTATCTAATTTCTTTTTACTTATTATTTCTGTTTTCTTGTGTTTCAGGTTCTCAGAAACTACATGAGACGAACTAGAAGCTTTGAACTCCGACCGCTTGACCCAGAGATTGAAAGAACTATCAGACAGTTGAGAAGAGAAAGGCGAGAAGGCCAAGAAGCAATTATCAACATGGAACCTGAACCTCTAGAAGTCGCACCACCAATACCCATTCGAGACAGAACCATTCCGGTGTTCGACGGCTTCATTTCCTGTATTGTACTTCCTCATTTACCAGCAAATGCATGTGACATCAAAACATGCATTCAGATGATTCAGCAGTCAGTGCAGTTTGGAGGAAAAACAACTGAAGATCCTAATACCCTCATCATCAACTTTCTGGAAGTTTGCGGCACTTTCAATTACAACCGAGAAGCTGAAGAAGCAATGAGACTGCGGTTTTTTCCATACTCCTTGAAAGACAGAGCTAAAGCTTGGCTACATTCACTACCAGCAGGTTTCATCACAACATGGAACACTTTAGCCACCAAATTTCTTGCAAGGTACTTTCCACCAGCCAGAACTGGAAAGCTGAGGAATGACATCACATCTTTTGTGCAACAAGATTCAGAAACTCTCTACGAAGCTTGGGAAAGGTATAAAGATTTGCTCCGGAAATGTCCTCACCATGAGATTCCAAAATGGCTTCAAGTCCAAACATTCTATAATGGACTTTCTGGAATAATGAGAACCACAATAGATGCTGCTGCTGGAGGAGCTTTAATGGCAAAAGGAGAAGATCAAGCCTGGGAACTAATCGAAGAAATGGCCAACAACAATTCCTTGTGGCCAACAGAAATGAGCATGATCCAAAGAATTGCAGGAATTTATGAATTTGGAGCCAATACAGCAATCAACGCCAAGCTGGAACAGATATGCAAATTCATGGAGACTCTTACCACTGGATCCACAAGTTCACCTTATGGAGGAGCACCAGAATGTCAAAAATTTCAACAGACAGGGGAACAATCCATATTCCAACACCTACAACCCAGGGTGGAGGAATCATCCCAATTTTTCATGGAGCAACAATTCAGGGCAAAAGAACAATCCACTACCTGGATTCCAACAGCAGAACTATCCACCACCTGGATTTCAACAACAGAACAAAGGCCAAGAGCATGCAAATGAACCAGGAATAGCATAAGTGCTGGCTCAGTTAAAAAAGTACGATGCTATGTTTCAGAGTCAATCTGCTTCTATCAAAACATTGAAGAATCAAATTAGACAACTGGCCATGCTCAGAGTTACAGACCGCCAGGGAATCTTCCCAACAACACAGAACCAAATCCAAGGAACATGGGAAATGAGCAATGTCATGCCATCATGTTAAAAAGCGGTATTGAAATCAACAAAGATGTTGGAGTCAGAATAACAGCTGAGGAAGTTTCAAAAGAAACAGAGCAACAAATGGATGAAAAATAAGCAAAAGAAAAAGAACAGATCACTCCACATCCACCTTTTCCACAGCGTCTTCAGAAAAACAAACTGGACAATGATGAGTGGTATTTCTATCACTATTTCCCACTCATTTAACCTAATATTTTGTATATTTTCTTGAGTTTTGTGAATATTTTGATGTGTTTTGTGTTATTTTGTAGATAAATAAAGTTTCAGGACATTCTGGAGGTGATTTGGACCAAAACAGTGAAAATTGGAAAAAAGGCATTTTGGTAATTTGGGCGCGTCGCGACGGGCAAGACCTTGGCGTCGCGACGCCTAACGTGCGCCGTGGTTTGCTAATGTGCGTCGGGTAAACAGGTCATAATTTGAGAAGTTTGACTTTGCTAACGTGTGCCGTGACACGTGTCACCATCACAGCTGATCTGCTAACGTGCGCCATGCCATGTGTCATCATCATACGGTGCCGACAATTACTATTTCCATGTGTGCCATGTGTCATCCTACGTGTCGCCATGTCATCCGGTCAACGAGTCAACTCTGCCACGCGTCTTGCCACATCATCATCCACGTCAACAGGTCAACCGAGTCAACATGCCACGTCATCGCCACGTCAGCATAATAATTGAGCTCTTAGCCGCCTCGCCACGTGTCGCCTTATCTTCTTATCTGAATTGCCACGTGTCAAGCCTTCAGCATACCACGCCAAAAAGTGCCGGTGTCGCGACGCCAAAAACCCACCGAGGCCTATAAATTGAGCTCGAGATTTCAGTTTTAGTTGCACCATTCTCTCATATTTCTTTGATTTTTTACTATTCACCATGAGGAGGTAACTTCCCAAGCTAGGGTGAAAGGTAATTCTTTTACTATTGCTATTTAGATTAATCTCCCTTAAAAATAATATATTCACTATTTAAAATTTGACTTAAAAAGGATACCGCTATATTGGTCGGTTGGTAATTTAATTTTAATCTGGTTTAAACCTGACTAATCAAGGATACCGCCAGATTGGTCGGTTGGTAATTTAATTTTGGCTCGCCTTTATGGCTGGTTTATGGACAAATAATACCGCCTTAATGGCTGGTTGGACTTAATTTGATTTAATCAGGATACCGCCAGATTGGTTGGTTGGTAATATTATCACATGTTTATATATTATTTTATGGGAGATATCTAAATTAGTAGTAGTAAAAGTAATTCCTTTTACCTTAGCATTTTATTTTATTGTAATTTACTTTTCAGTATTTACTTTACCGCATTTTTACTTTATGTCTTTTATTTTCAAGTTTTTACTAGCCCTAGTTATGTATTGTAACTAAATTAGTTATCTGGGGTTGTGATGACTTTTAATTTCACCGGTTTATAAGGGGTTAAATTAAAGTTTGTGTAATATAAAGATTTATTTATTTAGTCTTAATCTTAATGCTTTTTATTAACTGTCTACTAATAAAATTGATTAGGTAAACTTAAAATGAACTAGGCATGGAGATTTTAAGTTTAAGACCTCAGACTCAATAGCCCACGATCTTTCTTGAGGATAGATAACCCTTTAATAGATTTCCTTACAGGATAGGAATATACCTGTCGGGCGGGGGTAGCTTTAATTGGAACTTAATCTTAATGAATCTAGGTAATTTGGTTGACATAGACATATGGTTCAATTGGATTATACTAGGTATTTGAAATTGACCATCGGAAGAGGCTTTTACATAATTTAGTGTTCCAGGTTAATAAATCAATATATTACCCAACTTTAAGATAACCACTTCATCTTTAAAATGATATTAAAAGAAATAACAACCCTAGATAGTTTTTAATATTGAATTTTCTTAAAACCTACTTTCGACACTCTTATTTACTTGCCTTTAAATTAGAATCGTCACCATTTCAAATCAATCAATCAATCCGTTAGATACTAGTAATCATTTGACTTCATAAAATTAATAGTTAGATATTAAGTCCTCGTGGGATTGATACTTTTTATACTACTTGAACGATACGTACGCTTGCGTTATACGTGTGTGTTTACGCCGGTCAAGTTTTTGGCGCCGTTGCCGGGGACTTATTTATCTTTCACTATTAGTTTTAAGGTTAGACACCTTTACTTGTATTTAATTTTATTTTTACTTATTGTTTTTGTTTTCTTGTGTTTCAGGTTCTCAGAAACTTCATAAGACGAACCAGAAGTTTTGAACTTCGACCGCTTGACCCGGAAATTGAAAGAACTATCAGACAGTTGAGAAGGGAAAGGCGAGAAGGACAAGAAACTTTAGTCAACATGGAACCTGAACCTTTGGAAGTTGCCACACAATTCCCATTCGAGACAGAACCATTCGGTGGTTGACAGACTTATTTCTTGTATTGTACTTCCTCCCTTACCAGCAAATGCAGGTGACATCAAAACATGCATTCAGATGATTCAGCAGTCAGTTCAGTTGGGGGGAATGCAACTGAAGATCCTAATGCCCATATTAGCAACTTCCTGGAAGTTTGCGGCACTTTCAATTACAACCGAGAAGCTGAAGAAGCAATGAGACTGCGTGTTTTCCCATACTCCTTGAAGGACAGAGCTAAAGCTTGGCTACATTCACTACCAGCAGGTTCCATCACAACTTGGAACACTTTAGCCACCAAATTTCTTGCAAAGTACTTTCCACCAGCCAGAACTGGAAAACTGAGGAATGACATCACATCCTTTGTACAACAAGACTCTGAAACTCTCTACGAAGCTTGGGAAAGGTATAAAGATTTGCTCCGGAAATGTCCTCACCATGAGATTCCAAAATGACTTCAAGTCCAAACATTCTATAATGGACTTTCTGGAATAATGAGAACCACAATAGATGCTGCTGCTGGAGGAGCTTTAATGGCAAAAGGAGAAGATCAAGCCTGGAACTAATCGAAGAAATGGCCAACAACAATTCCTTGTGGCCAACAGAAAGGAGCATGATCCAAAGAATTGCAGGAATTTATGAAAGTGGAGCCAATACAACAGTCAACACCAAGCTAGATCAGATATGCAAATTCTTGGAAACTCTTACCACTGGATCCACAAGTTCACCATATGGAGGAACACCAGAGTCAAACCAACTTGAAGAGACGGTGAATTTTGTCAATAGTTTCAACAGACATGTGAACAATCCATATTCCAACACCTACAACCCAGGGTGGAGGAATCATCCTAATTTTTCATGGAGCAACAATTCAGGCCAACAGCGGAACTATCCACCACCTGGATTCCAGCAACAGAACAAAGGCCAGGAGCATGCAAATGAACCAGGAATAGCAGAAGTGCTGGCTCAGTTAAAAAAGTACGATGCTATCTTTCAGAGCCAATCAGCTTCCATCAAAGCACTGGAGAATCAAATCGGACAACTGGCCAATTCTCAGAGTTACAGACCACCAGGTAATCTTCCCAGCAACACAGAACCCAATCCAAGGAACCGAGGAAAGGAGCAATGTCAAGCCATTACTTTGAAAAGCGGTACTGAAATCAACAAAGATGTTGGAATCAAGATGTCCCAAGAAGAAGTTCCAAAAGAAGTTGAACAAAAGATGGAGGAAAAAGAAGCAAAGGAAAAAGAACCAGAAAGAATCATTCCACCTCCACATTTTCCTCAGCGTCTTCGGAAAAACAAATTGGACAAGCAGTTTGCTCGATTCCTGGAGGTTTTTAAAAAGCTGCACATCAACATCCCATTTGCAGAAGCTTTGGAAGAAATGCCCAGTTATGTCAAATTCATGAAAGACATTCTTTCACGAAAACAGAGATTGGGAGACTAAGAAACAGTATCATTAACGAAAGAATGCAGCGCCATTATTCAAAGGAAACTTCCCCCGAAGTTGAAAAATCCTGGCAGTTTCACGGTTCCATGCACCATTGGAGAACATTATATCGGTAAGGCTTTATATGATTTAGGTGCTAATGTTAACTTGATGTCTTTTTCTATTTACAGGAAACTGCAGATTGGAGAAGCAATGCCTACCTCAGTTTCATTGCAACTTGCTGACCGAACACTTGCATTTCCAAGAGGTGTTGTTGAAGATGTGCTGGTCAAAGTAGACAAACTAATTCTCCCAGCAGATTTCATCATCCTTGACATGGAAGAAGACAAAGAAATACCTATCATTCTTGGGAGACCATTTCTGGCTACAGGTAAAACTGTGATTGATGTGCAAAAAGGAGAACTGACCATGAAAGTGTAGGACCAAGAAGTGACCTTTAATGTTTTCAAAGCCATGAAATTCCCGAGCGATGAAAAGGAGAAGAATGCTTCAGAGTTGATGTTGTTGAAAGTATCGTTCAAAATACTGAGCCAAATCCCACATATACACTTGAAGATTGCATCACCAACATGACTGACAGCGAGCTAGATGCTGAAATCATGGAATTTATCAACTACCTTGACAAACCATTCTGATTCAAAGCAACACCACCAGTTGAAAGTTTGGAACTGCCAAAGAAAGATCGAATCAAGCATTCGATTGAAGAACCACCACAGTTGGAGCTGAAGTTACTTCCGAGCCATCTCAGGTATGCATTTCTTAGAAACTTTTCTGAATTACCTTTTGTTATATTTCTTTTCTTCACTAACATTGGAGCAGGAAGAAAAGTTGCCGAGACTATTACGAGAGCACAAGAAAGCCATTGGCTGGACTATAGCAGACATTCGAGGCATTAGTCCATCATTTTGCATGAACAAAATCTTGATGAACGATGAGTACAAACCCACAGTGGAGCATCAACGGAGACTCAATCCAATCATGAAGGAAGTCGTGAAGAAAGAAATCATCAAATGGTTGGATGCTGGCATCATTTACCCCATCTTAGACAGCAGTTGAGTGAGTCATATGCAGTGTGTACCAAAGAAATGAGGAATTACTGTGATTACAAATGAAAAGAATGAGCTAATCCCAACAAGAACAGTGACTGGATGGAGAGTATGCATGGACTACAGGAAACTGAACAAAGCCACGAGAAATGACCATTTTCCGCTACCATTTATTGACCTAATGTTAGACAGAGTGGCAGGACATGAGTTCTATTGCTTTCTGGATGGATATTCAAGGTACAATCAGATTGCCATCGCACCAGAATACCAGGAGAAAACTACCTTTACATGTCCCTATGGTACTTTTGCTTTCCGCAGGATGCCATTTGGATTATGTAATGCCCCTGCCACATTTCAGTGTTGCATGATGGCCATCTTCTCAGACATGCTGGAGCAGAGTATGGAGGTTTTCATGGATGACTTTTCTGTATTTGGAGATTCTTTTGACCATTGTTTGCAAAATTTGGAACAGGTATTACAAAGGTGCGAAGATACAAACCTGGTACTTATCTGGGAGAAATGCCACTTCATGGTGTAGGAAGGTATTGTTCTTGGACACCGGATCTCACAAAAGGGGATTGAGGTAGACAAATCAAAGATAGAGACAATTGAAAAACTACCTCCTCCAACATTAGTTAAATGTATTCGAAGTTTTCTTGGACATGCAGGTTTTTACAGGAGATTTATCAAAGACTTTTCCAAGATTGCTAAACTTCTATGCAATCTTCTGGAGAAGGATGTGCCTTTCAACTTCACCAAAGAATGTCAGGAAGCTTTTCTGAAATCTTAAAACAAAGCTGGTCTCTGCCCCCATCATAGTCACGACATACTTGACTGTGGACCATCCATTTGAAGTAATGTGCGATGCTAGTGATTTTACTGTAGATGCAGTTTTGGGACAACGTAAAGCAAAGATTTTCCACACCCATTTATTATTCCAACAGAACTCTGAATGAAGCTCAACTCAACTACACACCACTGAAAAGAGTTGCTTGCAGTTGTATACGCTTTTGAAAAATTATGTTCCTATCTGCTAGGTCCCAAAGTGGTGGTCTACACAGATCATTCAGCAATCAAATATCTGATCACAAAGAAAGATGCAAAACCCAGATTGATCCGTTGGATACTTATTCTGCAAGAATTCGACGTGGAGATCAGAGACAGGAAATGAACAGAGAATCAGGTGGCAGATCATCTATCGAGGCTCGAAAATGGAGAAACAGTTGACAAAGATCTGTCAATCAAAGAAACTTTTCTAGATGAACAGCTGTTTGCCATGAAACAACATGAAGTCCCTTGGTATGCTGACTATGTCAACTATATTGTGTTAGGAAAATGGCCGTTGGAATGGACAACTCAGCAATGGAAGAAGTTCTTCAAAGAAGTCAAACACTATGTCTGGGATGAACCGTACCTGTTCAAACGATGTGCTGATCAATTATTGAGACGGTGTGTTCCACAGGAGGAAATCAACAGTATTTTGCAGCACTGTCATTCATCAGCATATGGCGGACACTTCAGCGGAAACAAAACTGCAGCCAAAGTCCTACAATCAGGTTTGTTCCGGCCCACTCTTTTTAAAGATGCTTATCTTTTTGCTTTTCAATGCGACAGGTTCAAGAGAATGGGAAATATTTCCAGGAGAAACGAAGGACCGTTGCAAAACATTCTAGAAGTGGAAATATTTGATGTATGGGGTATTGATTTCATGGGACCCTTTGTTCCATCATTCGGAAACCTGTACATCCTGGTTGTTGTAGACTACGTCTCCAAATGGGTCGAAGCAATTGTACTACCATCCAATGATTCAAAAGTCGTGATCAAATTCCTGAAAAAGAATATTTTCACTCGGTTTGGAACACCTCGGGAAATTATCAGCGATGGTGGCTCGCATTTCTGCAACAGATACTTCGATGCACTCCTATCCAAATACGGAGTGGTCCAAATCACCTCCACAAGGTTGCCACAGCTTACCATCCACAGTCAAATGGACATGTTGAGGTTTCAAACAAGAAATCAAAAGAATCCTAGAAAGAACCGTTGGATCAACAAGGAGGGACTGGTCAACAAAACTAGATGATGCATTATGAGCCTACCGGACAGCTTACAAGACACCCATTGGTATGTCCCCATATCAATTGGTGTTTGGGAAAGCGTGACATCTACCAGTTGAACTTGAGCACAAGGCGTACTGGGCACTGAAGAAGTTGAATTTTGATTCACAAGCTGCAGGAGAGAAAAGACTTCACCAGCTCAACGAATTGGAGGAATTTCGCTTACAGGCTTATGAAAACGCCAAATTGTACAAGGAAAAGACCAAAAAATGGCATGACCAAAAAATAGTTCACAGACAGTTGGAACCAAGGCAGCAGGTGTTGTTGTACAACTCAAGATTGAAACTTTTCCCTGGAAAGTTGAAATCTAGATGGTCAGATCCATTTGTGATCACTCAGGTTTTACCTTATGGAGCTGTTGAGTTACTGGATCCTAACACCAACAACACATTCAAAGTTAATAGTCAGCGTGTCAAGCACTACTGGGGAGAATCATTTGAGCGACAAAAAGAAAGTGTCACACTTTCAGATCCAGCCTAACGTTCGAGAAGTAAAAGTCTAGCTGACGACTTTAAAACTTAGCGCTCGCAGGGAGGCACCCATGCAATTTGTGTATATATTGTGATTTGGTGTGATTTAATTTTGTGTGTTTAGTTTTTGCAGATTAGGTCATTTCAAGATGGAAGAAGCTCTCGCAAATCTTCACAAGCAATTTCCTTCTCTCCCTCAAAAATCTCTGATGAAAGTCTACAAAGCTCGCTTAGAACAGATGAGGTTACTAACAATCCATGGTGTTCCTAATGATATTCGTTGGGTAATTGAAGCACGGGTCCGATTGGCAGGTGAGTCTTCTGACTCTTTTATTAAAAATCTGCCTGGTTTTGGAAGAAGCACATATGCAAACAAACGTAGAGCTAAGCAAATGGGTGTTTGTTACAAATGTGCACGATGGAATTGCAATACTCGTTGTCGTTCTTTAGGAATGGTGTCTGATAAACGCGAAGACAAAATTAAATTCATTAGGGATGGCTTGAGTAATGAGTCTTTAGATGATATATCTTCGACTCTTGAGACGCATCCCAGTGGGTATGTTCACATAGCCTTTCGCAAATTACATACACAATTTCAAAAAGAAAGACAACTGTTAAGTCTCGAGAATCTGACTCAAAAAGACCCTGTTTGCCAATTTATAAGAAAATTGGATGGGAAGCTTGTCCCTGACGCATAGACGTCAATCAAACTGTAAATTCTTGTACATATTATATCTCTTTGCCTTTTCCTAATAATTGATTTGTTTTGTTGTTTTCTTTTATTTTCTCCGACAGGATCCGTAACTTTTTGACTATCACGATTTGTTTAACTAATAATTGTCATTTGGAAGGTACTAGTGCTATTATTTTTACTCACCCCTTTCAGGTATTATAAATTCAACCCATCATTGCACTTTTGAAGACATCCAGAGTAAAACATGGAAGCCACTTCAAGAAGACGAGTTGAAAACATCTGTGTGTTTTGCGGTAGTAGTGTTGGTACTAAACCACAATACGTAGAAGCAGCACAGAATTGGGGTCGAGTCTTAGCTGCAAGAAATATGCACTAATATATGGCGGATGAAATCTTGGACTTATGGGGATCGTTTCAAAGGTTGTACAGGAAGGAGGCAGTCACGTTTTGGGAATCATCCCAAAACCCTTGGTAGAGGCAAATCTTATTGAACCATCAAACAGAGAGGAACTGATTGTGCCAGGTATATCTGAACGACTAGTGGAAATGATTAACCGTGCTGATGCTTTTATTGCTTTGCCAGGTGGCTTGGGCACATTGGAGGAAATTTTTATAGTTCTATCTCCGGCGAGCCTGAACATACACCAGAAACCAATTGGACTGCTCAACGTTGATGGATTTTGTGATTTTCTTTGTGTGTTTCTTGATGATGCTCGGAGAAATGAGTTTGTGTCAAAACCTTTGAAAGAACTCCTCTTCACTGCCAGAACTCTGCCCCGGATCTAATTGACCAACTCATAGCCTATGAACCACGAGTTGACCCTATCCTTTCAAAAGAAATTGGTCCGAGGACGATCGTGGTAAGAGGCGTTGGATTAATCTGGATCTTAACCTTTAATTTCTTGTAGATTTTAGCTAACCAGGTACGACCTTCTTTTACTGTTTAAGACATTGGGGACAATGTCTCATTTAGGTTTGGGGGAGGGAATTAGTTGATTAGTACCTTGTTTTTAGTAGTTTGTATGTTGTTTTTTATTTTTAGTCCAAAATTTTTCGAAAAATACAAAAAAATTGAAAATTTTCAAAAAATTACAAAAATTTTGCGTTTTTGTGTTTTGACTAAAAAGGTGAAATTGGTAAAAGATAGCCGAGTAAGGAGTTTCCACTCCTGAGACATATCTCAAACCTATTTCGAAACAAGTTAATTTTTGTTTATTTCCTTTTAAATTATTTAATTTGTGAATTCTCCATAAACTGACTAAATGAATCTTCATATGCTCAGTTGACAGGTATTATCAATATGCATAGTAACATACGGACATGAGCTGTAATTGAAAAGTTTGTAATATTCAGTGCTCTAGTTTAATTGGAGGAAGCATCTCAAAAAGTAATGGAGTAAAAAAAAAAATCCGAGATCCGAGTTATTAAGTTTGTAAGGGTGTTTTAACACCTAGTGCCCTAAAGCCAACTGGTTTGGGAGTCACTGGCCCAAAGCTCGCTACATGGATCAAAGATGCTGCAAAAATATATATATCTGAAGTCTGAGTAATTAAGTCTGTAGGGGTGTCTTAACACCTGGTGCCCTAAAGCCAACTGGTTTGGGAGCCACCGACCCAACACTCGTTACATAGACGGAAGGTAATGTATATAAATAAAAAAATAGAAAAGAAAAATCAAAGAAAAAAAATCAGAAAAATCCGAAAAATTATTCCATTGCTGCAAAAAGGTGTGAATTCTGATAAAACTTTAGGACAAAAATATTACTCTCTTATCAACTACACTTGTAACTGTTGTGGGCAAAAATGAGTTGTTTAATATTTTGTTGGCTGTGTATATGGAGAATGGTAAAAATAATCAGAGAATTTACTTATTCAGTAATTTAGAATGAAACAAAATAACTAGTAACTTGGAGTAGAAGTTTCACCTGATTAGTCACTAACTTCTTTATTCTCTTTTCTCTTGTCTTTTTGCTTTTGTGTGCATTAGTTTTACTACCTTTTTACTTTTGTAAAATGTTTGTGGGTATCATTACTGTAAACCCTCACGAGACTACAACTCGTCTACTAGGGACACCTAGGGGTTTAAAGGCTTGTTGCATACGCTAAATGCAACCGTGATCCCTACGAAAGTGGCTTAGTTAATTTATTTATGTTATTTTACTCTATGTTTTGCTTGAGGACTAGCAAAATGTTATGTTTGGGGTGTGTGATGGTATTTTTCTATCACTATTTCCCACTCATTTAACCTAATATTTTGTATAGTTTCTTGAGTTTTGTGAATATTTTGATGTGTTTTGTGTTATTTTGTAGATAAATAAAGTTTCAGGACAATCTAGAGGTGATTTGGACCAAAACAGTGAAAATTGGAAAAAGGGTATTTTGGTAATTTGGGCGTGTCGCGACGCGCAAGACCTTGGCCTCGCGACGCCTAACGTGCGCCATGGTCTGCTAATGTGCGCCGGGTCAACGGGTCAGAATTTGAGAAGTTTGACTTTGCTAACGTGCGCCATGACACGTGTCACCATCACAGCCGATCTGCTAACGTGCGTCGTGCCACGTGTCATCATCATACGGTGCCGACAATTACTATTTCCACGTGTACCACGTGTCATCCTACGTGTCGCCACGTCATCCGGTTAATGAGTCAACTCTGCCACGTGTCTTGCCACGTCATCATCCACGTCAGCAGGTCAACCGAGTCAACATGCCACGTCAGCATAATAATTGAGCTCTTAGCCGCCTCGCCACGTGTCGCCTTATCTTCTTATCCGAATTGCCACGTGTCAAGCCTTCAGCATGCCACGCCAAAAAGTGCTGGCGTCGCGACGCTGGAAACTCACCAAGGCCTATAAATTGAGCTCGAGATTTCAATTTTAGTTGCACCATTCTCTCCCTTTCTTTGATTTTTTACTATTCACCATGAGGAGGTAACTTCCCCAGCTAGGGTGAAAGGTAATTCTTTTACTATTGCTATTTAGATTAATCTCCCTTAAAAATAATATATTCACTATTTAAAATTTGACTTAAAAAGGATACCGCTATATTGGTCGGTTGGAATTTAATTTTAATCTGGTTTAAACCTGACTAATAAAGGATACCGCTAGATTGGTCGGTTGGTAATTTAATTTTGGTTCCGCCGTTTATGGCTGGTTTATGGACAAATATTACCGCCTTAATGGCTGGTTGGACTTAATTTGACTTAATCAGGATACCGCCAGATTGGTCGGTTGGTAATATTATCACAAGTTTAATATATTTTATGGGAGATATCTAAATTAGTAGTAGTAAAAGTAATTCCTTTTACCTTAGCATTTTATTTTATTGTAATTACTTTTCTTTCAGTATTTACTTTACCGCATTTTTACTTTATGTCTTTTATTTTCAAGTTTTTACTAGCCTTAGTTATGTATTGTAACTAAATTAGTTATCTGGGGTTGTGATGACTTTTAATTTCACCGGTTTATAAGGGGTTAAATTAAAGTTTGTGTAATATAAAGATTTATTTATTTAGTCTTAATCTTAATACTTTTTATTAACTGGCTACTAATAAAATTGATTAGGTAAACTTAAAATGAACTAGACATGCAGATTTTAAGTTTAAAACCTCAGACTCAATAGCCCACGATCTTCCTTGAGGATAGATAACCCTTTAATAGATTTCCTTACAGGATAGGAATATACCTGTCGGGCGGGGGTAGCTTTAATTGGAACTTAATCTTAATGAATCTAGGTAATTTGGTTGACATAGACATATGGTTCAATTGGATTATACTAGGTATTTGAAATTGACCATCGGAAGAGGCTTTTACATAATTTAGTGTTCCAGGTTAATAAATCAATATATTACCCAACTTTAAGATAACCACTTCATCTTTAAAATGATATTAAAAGAAATAACAACCCTAGATAGTTTTTAATATTGAAGTTTCTTAAAACCTACTTTCGACACTCTTATTTACTTGCTTTTAAATTTAGAATCGTCACCATTTCAAATCAATCAATCAATTCGTTAGATACTAGTAATCATTTGACTTCATAAAATTAATAGTTTAGATATTAAGTCCTCGTGGGATCGATACTTTTTATACTACTTGAACGATACGTACGCTTGCGTTATACGTGTGTGTTTACGCCGGTCAGACAAGCAGTTTGTTCGTTTCCTGGAAGTGTTCAAAAAGCTGCACATCAACATTCCATTTGCAGAAGCCTTGGAATAAATGCCCAACTATGTAAAATTCATGAAAGACATTCTTTCACGAAAATGGAGATTGGGAGATTACGACACAGTAGCATTGACGGAATAATGCAGCGTCATCATTCAGATGAAGCGTCCCCCAAAGTTGAAAAATCCTGGCAGTTTCACCATTCCTTGCATCATAGGAGAACATAACTTTGGTAGGGCTTTGGGTGATTTAGGTGCGAGTGTTAACTTGATGCATTTTTCTATTTTCAGGAAAGTGCAGATTGGAGAAACAATGCCCACTTCAGTCTCTCTGCAACTTGCTGATAGAACGCTCATATTTCCAAGAGGTGTAGTTGAGGATGTGCTGGTCAAGGTTGACAAATTCATTTTCCCAGTAGATTTTATTGTCCTTGATATGGAGGAAGACGCAGACGTACCAATCATCCTCGGAAGACCATTCTTGGCTACAGGTCGAACCATTATTGATGTACAGAAAGGAGAACTAACCATGAGGGTACAGGACCAAGAAGAACATTCAATGTTTTCAAGGCCATGAATTTCCCAGATGATGAAAAGAAAGAGGAATGTTTCAGACTTGATGTGATACACAGTAGCATTCAAAACTCCAATGTAATGCAAAGTTCTACTGACAAACTTAAAACATGTCAATTGCCTGTGGAGCCTGAAGATAAAACGTCTTTTGCACTGAAAAAACTAATTCTTGCACTACAAGCAACATAAGAGAAAAAATTCCATAAGCTCAACGAATTGGAGGAATTTCACAATCAGCCTTTTGAGAATGCTAAATTATACAAAGAAAAGGCCAAAAAAAGACATGATGAGAAGTTATAGCACATACAACTGGAACCAGGACAGAAGGTATTGTTAAACAAATCAAGGGTGAAATTCTTCCCATGGAAGCCAAAATCACGGTGGTCAGGTCCATTTGTGATCACCAAGGTTTTACCAGACAGCACCGTTGAGATACATGATCCCGACTCCAACAAAACATTCAAGGTTAAAAACAAGCGTGTCAAGCACTACTGGGGAGAATCATTTGAGCCAAAAAAGGAAAGTGTCACACTTTCAGATCCAGCCTAACGTTCGAAAAGTCACGTCTAGCTGACAACGTTAAACTTAGCACTCGCAGGGAGGCAACCCAAGCAATTTGTGTATATACTGTGATTTGGTGTAATTTAATTTTGTGTGTTTAGTTTTTACAGATTAAGTCATTTCAAGATGGAAGAAGCTCTAGCAAATCTTCATAAGATATTTCCTTCTCTCCCTCAAAAATCTCTGATGAAAGTTTACAAAGCTCACTTGGAACAGATGAGATTACTAACGATCCATGGTGTTCCTAATGACATTCGTTGGGTAATTGAAGCACGGGTCCGATTGGTAGGTGAGTATTCTGACTCTTTTATTTCATATCTGCCTGGTTTTGGAAGAAGCACCTATGCAAAGAAACATAGAGCTAAGCAAATGGGTGTTTGTTACAAATGTGCACGCTGGAATTGCAATACTCGTTGTCGTTCTTTAGGAATGGTGTCTGATAATTGCGAAGACAAAATTAAATTCATTAGGGATGGCTTGAGTAAGGAGTCTTTAGATGATATATCTTCGACTCTTAAGACGCATCCCAGTGGATATGTTCACATAGCCTTTCGAAAATTACATACACAATTTCAAAAAGAAAGACATCAATTAAGTCTTGGGAATCTGACTCAAAAAGACCATGTTTGCCAATTTATAAGAAAATTAGATGGGAAGCTTGTCCCTGACGCATAGACGTCAATTAAGCTGTAAATTATTGTACATATTATATCTCTTTGTCTTTTCCTGATAATTTTTATTTGTTTTGTTGTTTTCTTTTATTTTCTCCGACAAGATCTAGACCTTTTTGACTATCACGATTTATTTTACTGTTAACTAATAATTGTCATTTGGCAGGTACTAGTGCTATTATTTTACTCACCTTTTTAAGGTGTTATAAATTCAACTCATCATTGCACTTTTGAAGACATCCAGAGTAAAACATGAAAGCCACTTCAAGAAGACGAGTTGAAAACATATGTGTGTTTTGTGGTACTAGTGTTGGTGTTAAGCCACAATACGTAGAAGCAGCATATGAATTGGGTCGAGTATTAGCTTCAAGGAATATGCACTTAGTATATGGCGGAGGCAATCTTAGACTAATGGGGATCGTTTCAAAGGCCGTACAGGAAGGAGGCAGTCACGTTTTGGGAATCATCCCAAAACCCTTGGCGGAGGCAAATCTTATTGGACCATCAAACGGAGAGGAACTGATCGTGCCGGGTATGTCTGAACGATTGGTAGAAATGGTTAATCGTGCTGATGCTTTTATTGTTTTGCCAGGTGGCTTGGGTACATTGGAGGAAATTTTACAGTGTTATCTTGGGCGAACCTGAACATACACCAGAAACCGCTTGGACTGTACAACGTTGAAGAATTTTATGATTTTCTTTGTGTGTTTCTTGATGATGTTCGGAGAAATGGGTTCGTGTCAAAACCTATGAAAGAACTTCTCTTTACTGCCAGAACTGCTCCAGATCTAATTGACCAAATCTTAGCCTATGAACCACAAATTGACCATATCCTTTCAAAGATAAATCGATCCGAGGACGATCGTGGTAAGAGGCGTCAGATTAATTTGGATCTTAACCTTTAACTTAACGTGTAGAATTTCAGCTAACCAGGTACTATCTTCTAAACTCTTCTTCTATTGTTTAAGACATTGGGGACAATGTCTCATTTAGGTTTGGGGGAGGGAATTAATTGATCAGTATCTTGTTTTTAGTTGTGTGTTGTTTTTATTTTTAGTCCAAAATTTTTCGAAAAATACAAAAAAAAATTGATTTTTTTTCAAAAATTACAAAAATATTTTGCGTTTTGCGTTTTTATTTTGACTAAAAAGGTGAAATTGGTAAGAGATAGCTGAGTAAGGAGTTTCCACTCCTGAGACGTATCTCAAACCTATTTCGGAACAAGTTAAAATGGATCTTCATATGCTCAGTTGGCAGATATTATCAACATGCATGGTAACATACGAACATGAGCTAAAATTGAAAAGTTTGTAATATTCAGTGCTCTAGTTTAATTGGAGGAAGCATATCAAAAAGTGATGGAGTAATAAAAAAAAACGTCTGAGGTCCGAGGTATTAAGTCTGTAAGGGTGTTTTAACACCTATTGCCCTAAAGCTAACTGGTTTGGGAGTCACTGGCCCACAGCTCGCTACATGGATCAAGGATGTTGCAAATATATATATATATGAAGTCTGAGTAATTAAGTTTGTAGGGGTGTCTTAACACCTGGTGCCCTAAAGCCAACTGGTTTGGGAGCCACCAACCCAACACTCGTTACATAGACGGAAGATATTGTATATAAATAAAAAAAATCAAAAATCAAAGAAAAAAAATCAGAAAATTTATTCCATTGCTACAAAAGGTGTGAATTCTGATAAAACTTTAGGACAAAAATATTACTCTCTTCTCAACTGCACTTATGACTGTTGTGGGCAAAAATGAGTTGATTAATATTTTGATGGCTTTGTATATAGAGAATGGTAAATATAATCGGAGAATTTACTTATTCAGTAATTTAGAAAGAAACAAAACAACTAGTAACTTGGAGTAGAAGTTTCACCTGATTAGTCACTAACTTCTTTATTCTCTTTTCGCTTGTCTTTTTGTTTTTGTGTGCATTAGTTTCACTACCTTTTTACTTTTGTAAAATATTTGTGGGTATCATTGCTGTAAACCCTCACGAGACTACAACTCGTCCACTAGGGACACCTAGGGGTTTAAAGGCTTGTTGCATACACTAAATGCAACCGTGATCCCTACGAAAGTGGCTTAGTTAAATTTTATTTTAGAGATATTTATGTTATTTTATTCTATGTTTTGCTCGAGTACTAGCAAAATGTTAGGTTTGGGGGTGTGATGAGCGGTAATTATATCACTATTTCCCACTCATTTGACCTAATATTTTGTATCGTTTCTTGATTTTTGTGATATTTTGATGTGTTTTGTGTTATTTTGTAGATAAATAAAGTTTCAAGACTATCTGGAGGTGATTTGGGGCCAAAACAATGAAAATTGGACAAAAATGGCATTTTTGTAAATTGGCGCGTCGCGACGCCTAACGTGAGCCACAAGTTTTCTATCGTACGCCGAGGACACGTGTCCGGATATGAGAAGTTTGACTTTTCTAACGTGCGCCGGACTTTGCTAACATACGTCGTGCCACATGTCACCATCACAGCCGATCTGCTAACGTGCGCCGTGCCACGTGTGATCATCCTATGGTGCCAACAATTGCCATGGCCACATGTCGCCACGTGTAACTCCACGTGTCAGCCACGTCATCATCCACATCACTAGTTGACCGAGTCAACATGCCACATCACCACCACGTCATCATCAGCCAATCACAGTGTGCCACGTGTCGCAATCCTATGGTGCCGACAATCACTTTCGCCACGTGCCGCCACGTCAGCGCCACGTCACTGCCACGTCAGCATAATTATTTAGTTAATCATCTGTAATTGCCACATCAGCATATAAGAATCTGAGCCGACGAATCAGAGAGTGACACGTCAGCGCGTCGCGACGCAAGAAGAAACTTGCGCGTCGCGACGCGAGGAGGTTACCGAGGCCTATAAATTGAGCTCGAAATTTCAGTTTCAGATGTACCTTCCTCTCTGAATTCTCTGATGTAAATAGGGAGTTTTCTACATAGTTTATTTTAATTTCAGTTTTGTAATTAATTTTAATTACGTTTTGTAATAATAATAATTTACTTTCTTTACTTTTACAGTTTTTACTATTCAACCATGAGGAGGTAACTTCCCCCTGCTATGGTGAAAGGTAATTCTTTTACTATGGCTATTTAGATTAATCTCCCTTAAATATAATATATTCACTATTTAAAATTTGACTTAATAAGGATACCGCTATATTGGTTGGTTGGTTGGTAATTCATTTTAATCTGGTTTAAACCTGACTAAGCAAGGATACCGCCAGATTGGTCGGTTGGTAATTAAATTTTCTTACCGCCTATATGGCAGGTTTACTTTGGTTCCGCAGTTATGGCTAGTTGGACTTAATTTGACTTAATCAGGTTACCGCCTATATGACTGGTTGGTAAAATCATCACAAGTTAATATATTATAATAATGGGGATATCTAAATTAGTAGTAGTAAAAGTAGATCATTTTACCTTAGCATTTTATTTTATTGTAATTTTACTTTTCAGTATTTATTTTACCGTATTTACTTTTCAGCATTGTAATTTATGTCTTTTATTTTTAAGTTTTTATTCTCCCTAGTTATGTGTCATAACTAAGTTAGTTATTTGGGGTTGTGATGACTTCTAATATCACCGGTTTATAATGGGTTATTTTATAGTTTGGGTAATTTAAAAGTTTACTTATTAAGTCTTAAGCTTAATGTATCTTGTTAACTGGCCATTAATAAGATTGATCAGGTAAATCTAAAATAAACTTGACAAATGAATTTTAGGTTTTAGCCTTAAACTTAATAGCCCACGATCTTCCTTGAGGATAGATAACCCTTTAATAGATTTCCTTACAGGATAGTCATATACCTGTCGGGCGGGGGTAGCCATAATTGGAACTTAAACTTAAAGAATTCAGGTAATTTGGTTGACATAGACATATGGTTCAATTGGGTTATACTGGGTATTTGCTTCTGACCATCGACAGAGGCTTTCGCATAATTTAGTGTTCCATGTTAGTAAACTGATATATTACACAAACATGAAATAACCACTTCATCTTTTAAAAGATATTAGAAAGATTCACAACCCTAGATAGTTTTTAATATTGAATTTTCTTAAACCTACTTTCGAACAATTTTATTTACTTGTTTTTAAATTCAAAATCTTCACCATTTCAAATCAATCAATCAACCTGTTAGATAGTAGTAATCATTTGACCTCATAAAATTAATAGATTAGGTATTAAATCCTCGTGGGATCGATACTTTTTATACTACTTGAACGATACGTGCGCTTGCGTTATACGCGTGTGATTACGCACCGGTCAAGGTGTTATGGATCAAATTGGATGTGTGATAATGCGAGGAAAAATTCCCAGAATTTTGAGAATCGTTCTGGAAGTGTTTTGGGATTTTCATAAAAAACTACATTCGGGGTAAAATCATAATTTACTAAAATTATAACTTTTTGGCCACTGCTACAGTACTCAAACAACTATAGCGGTCCATATAATATTTAAGAAAATTCTTAAAATTCTCAGAATTATTCCGGAAGCATTTTGGGAATTTTCCGCACCAGGGGAAAAATGGTAATTAATTAAAATTATCATAATCAACCACTGCTATAGTGAAGGGAACACTGTAGCAGTGGGCTAGTCCAGTTTTGCGATTGATCTATTATCTGATCATCTTGGTCGATTTGTTCGGTGAATTGATAAACGGATTAACGTGTTACATTGGAAAATATTTCCGAAAATTTTATCTCGAGTCTCTACGCGTAATCACTTCTAATATTTAATATTAATAAGTGGTTAGGGTGACATACAGTTTACTGTCCATGCGTAATATTGTGTTTGCCATATTACTTGCACATAATATCAAATTAAGGGCATAATTTCCAGATTATCTCATTAAAACTATACGTCCTGATAATGTTGATGGGTTTACATTCAAGATATTTGATGACTATTGTTCATCAGTTGAGATTGAGGCACATACTTTCCTGGAAAATGATTATTTTGTCACATTTATACCCTCGCACCAATCAATGTGAAAATGACGTGTGAAAAATAATTCACTTGCAACGAATTATAAATCAATTACTAGATGCATTTTGCAGATGCAATAAAAGTAACCAAGTCACACATACCAACTGCCAATAGACCTGTAGATACTATATTTTTACACAGAACCCGATAATGAGTCTCTTATGGGAACACACTTGAAAGGTTTGAGAAATTTATTAAAATTAATGCTGGAGGGAGAGAAACCTTAGGGAATTCCAAAAGATTTAGTCACCAAACTCGGCCGAATGTCACATATTTCTGGCCTGACGTCGCCAACAAATCTGATCGGATATGACTTAAAGCCAGACCGGATATTCAGAAGGATTCAATCTCTTTCCTTTTTAACCAATTGACATAAAACCTCACATTCATTCTTAACAAATTTCCTTAACATATGAGATCTTCTCATTATTAAACAATCCCTACACACTATAAAAAAAAGGATCAAAACAAATAAAATGAGGATTCTTGGAGGATTTTCAAAAACAGAGTAGACACATTAACCCTAAACTTCTATCTCCAGCAAGACCTAGCAACCAAACCAAACCTTCAAAGGTGTTCTCGGAGCCGAGTTACACTTAAAGGTACGGCTTGAGGGCCCCAAAACCTTAAACTCCTTATATTTCACTATAATCCTGACGCCGTATATTCGGCTAGACATAAAATTATCATATAGAAAATTTGTCCACTCAAATGGTTACATCCGGCTGTCAATTTCCAATAGTATATAATATAAAATCCCGAACATAGATTCCATAGCCGATTCCAAATGGACAGTAGTATGGTTTTCACTCGAGACATAATTTCATGTACCACACGAAAATGGACGTGCACGGTCATATTTTTGTTTCTTATCATTATCATTCTATTTCTTCTATGATTACTGTTTTATTTATTTTTATCATTAATGTACCTATTATTTTCCTTCTTCATTACTCTATTGCCATAATATTGTATCTGTTATTATTGATGTGCATTAGTCTGCGTTTCTGGTAACGCGGCATATCCGGCTTGACTTCTTGTAAGTCTGGTCGGACTTTACTCACTTCTGGTCTGCTATAGAAACATCCGACCAAGTTTCCATGAGTCCAGACCAACGAGACAGACTACCCTATCGATTGATTACGTATCACTTTATAGTTATTTGATTATTTTGAGACATATATTTATTTTAATTACATTAATCATTTTATTACTTGTGTGATTCTATGTTATAAATTGCTCCTATGTGATAAATGCATTATAAGGCATGTGGATCCTCCTTTAAGTCTGGATATTATACTGGCATCAATAATGGACCATTCCGAACCCAAACGGGTTTAAGATTGATCCTTGCAAGGGGTGTAGTGTGGCCTTAAATCATTATCAATGTCTTATACTGGGTGATAAATCCTTTATTCTTTGGTTAGTCCCCCGTGGGCTATCCGTAGTCTCTACGGGTTGCGAACCCAATAGTGTCAAAAATGCATTTTATGCCATTTTATGGAAAAACGTTTTCGTAAAAGTTTCGCGACGTTTCTTAGTTATTTATGTCGTTATTTGATGTCGAATAAATATGTTTAGGTGAAATATGAATGAATTATTCATATTAGATATTGAATAATTTATTCGGTAATTTTAAAAGTTTTAAAATTATGATTTCGCCCGTAGCGAGCTTCCGCTGTGCCCGCCCCAAAACCCCAACAAAAATGGTGTCGCCGACATCATAGGCATAGCGGTAAATCCTGCTTCGCTTCTACAGATGGAGACTGCACTGGGGATTGAGAATCGGCCTCAAAAAAGTGCATTTTAGTATCCATGGCAAGACTGAGGTGAACCATGCCTTCATTTCTTTGCATCCCCATCAAATCTGATGGCGTTGCATATCGTGAAATCACTTTCACTTAAGGTAGTGCATCGCTATGTGATGATATCCATCACTTTTTGGCACGTACCCTTGAGATATAAAAATTACGCGTCCATTGGTCATTCGAACCATTGGGTTAGGACCTAGTTACGGACAATCGTTCACTAATAAGAGCCTAATTCTGACCCTGGATAAGCCCATATATGAGCCGATAGTTATTTTCCCTAGGAATAACCCTCCATATTGCTTGTGTTTGGGTCCTAACCGTTTGAAGTGGATTGATCCCCTTACCATGAGCCGTAAACTTATTGGGCCTTTTCAACTAGGGAAAGTTTGCCTTCCAAGATAATGGGCCAATTACTTCGAAACATCCATGGTGTTAGGGTTGGTGCTCTGAGCGCTAATTTTATTATGTATTTTCTTATAAATACTAATGTAACATTTTATTATGAATAAAATAAACAGTTTCTTTTATATAACATCTTCTTCTATATGGTAAAGACGTAACCGACCTTAGAATAATTAGTTATGATACTATTACAAAAGCGCCGCAACTGACATTGAGTTGTATCATGACGTTGTCATTCTTAGACAATTCCTGGTCAATGTTTACACTACTTAGTCGGTAATGTATACCTGTTGAGACTGGTATATGTCATGTATTAGAATCTTGGATTCCGATGGTTTCTCAATGAACCATGAGTCTTGGAGACTGGTATAGACGTGTAGGTGTTTATAGCGGATAAACACTGAATGACTCACCGAATATTCTTAATGGATGGTACCAACGTCAATAAGAGTCTTCTCGGGTTGAGTGAGCACAATGATTCTTTGAATTGAGATACCACTGTGGATATATGAGTTATCCTCCAAACTTAGATGGCAGTCACATCACCGATCTATTTCGATCAGACCTCCGACTGATCGTATTTGCTTTAATATGTAAAAGCATCTTTTGCGGAAAAATTCATATTTGAAAAATAAGGTTTTTGATTTAATATGTATTTGATGCATATTAATTGGTCTGTCTTGTAAATACCGCTTATCGATAAATTTTCTGCGACTATATCCAAGAATGTGCTAAAACTGTTGGAGTTTCTACGGCCCCAAGGATCGAATACAAAGCAAGAAATACATGTGAACACATACGAGGGAGTTGCGGAATACTCACATCGATCGGTTGAGCGACGCGCGAGGCAACAAAAAATTATTTTCTGCCTCCATGGACTGCTCGGCAGTGGCAGTGAAACAGCTCACTGTTTTCGGCCATTGTTGCTCCTTGAACAAGCTCCAAGCATCGTCAAACGATTCCAAGCTCATGGGTGGACTTATTCCTATCACCTTCGCATGTCTCTCGGAGTGCTAGCTCTATTGATTTTTGCCACAAAAACCAAACACTTTTGCTTCCCTCATTCACGGTTTTTTCAGAAAAAAACAGTGAAGAAAAAAATGGCTAAATGCCGAGAGAAAGAGTGGAAGAAGAAAGAGAGAAAAAGTTGGTTGTGTTATTTTTGTGATTTCCAAAATCAATAACATATACCATATATTAAAATAATAATAATATATGTCAATCAAGCTTTCAAAAGCTTTTCAACCACTTCCATCAAGTCACATCACTCAATCAATCAAGTGACAAGTTGTCACATCACTCAAAGTGACTAATGATTTGACGCTTGATGCGACTAATGATTTGACGCTTGATTTGACTTGTGTGCCGCACTCGAATTCGAAATGTGAATACACTCGCAAACAATCTCGGGCTCGGGTTCGCTAATTCCAAATTAACGAATTTTCCGTTGCGACGCAATTAAATGATTACGCTTAGCGAAGTCATTATTCACGTCGCTAACGAATTAATTCTAAATTAATTCATTCGCCCGAATTAAAATCTAATTTCAATTCCGCGTCAAAATCCAATTTCTTTTAATATATCTAATATATTAATTTATCGATTAATTCCAAATTAATCGTTATCTCTCTTTAATTGATATTTTATCCCAGATAAAATATCTCCATAATTAATCCCAGATTAATTTTCTCTCTCATCATTAATTAATCCCAGATTAATAAAAGTGCGAGTCATACGTCATCGGTGAATCTTCGGGAAGCGACCCATGAGATCCCCGGATATGTTGGTAGTAAATTCGGTCGTCGGACTATCCGAACACGTAAGTACCTCGTACTACGTTTGTACCGATTTACAAGACAAGGTTGGCTTCTAGCAAAGCACCATGCCTACCCAATTCTCCAGAAATATCCTTACAGGAATATGAGGATCTATATCAGGCGTAGTATACGTAGTATTGCGTATTTCGATGCAGTATCGGATTATCACATGCAAGGCCTGGGGCTGGTACAGTGTCTGCCCCATATGAAGCATATATCGGATGACGAGCAACTAGTCTCTTTAATATCATATAATCATGACCAAGTCATATTATCTCGACGGTTGCAACCTTTTTAGAGAACAAGTTCTGTATCCCTACGTGATCATCATCTCCATATGACTGGAGTGACATTTCCGTCTTGACATCACACCCAACACACTACGATTCTCGATATACCCAGAAGAGGCGTACACAGAAACCGGTTAAAGCCCTGGACGACCAAAACCAAAGTATATTGATTGTCGCAAGTATTAGCGGTGCAAGTCTCAGGTTAAGACCAAATACACCTACCTGATTTCGGACTTCCATAGACACATAGTCATACTACCAATGGAATTCTGATGGGGTCTATCCAGAGCGAAGCTGTTTCCCGTACCATCGGTAAAACACAACCTCCTATTACACTTGCATGAGAATCATATACCCGAATATATGAGAACTATGCCGTTGTGCCCTCACAACGCGCACAAGTGTAATACTAGTCTTTTACGTATTTATCGATGTCCAATCTCGATAATACTCTGACTAGGGATATTTAATGATTTATCCTTCATGGATTGATACTGTCTCATATCTTTCTCAATCCAGGAACAAATCACAGGGACCTCCTATCATTTATACATCTTGGTGATCTAATCACAAATGATAAGAGTGCAATCTCCTTGGTCACATAGTTAATTTGTACAACAACACCATGATCTGTACAAATAGTGACACTATGGGTCATAATTGTCCAACAATCTCCCACTTGGCCTTTAGCCAGTCACTCGAGTGTCTTACACCCGAACTATGTACGGTTGGCTCAAATTGCTGAGAAAAGGCTTTCGTCAGCGGATTTGCATGATTATCGTCTGATGCGATTTATACGATCATCACATCGACACGATGTATGATCCAAACGTATCAGATGAATATCGAAGTATGTATATGGATCGTTGATGAGACCATTAATTCTTTAGCCTGCGTTGCAGCCTAGCTCAGCTGCTAACTGAATTATATCTAATCTAATTAGATTTGTTGTCGACCCAAAAGGCTTATATTGCTGCCTCAGCTGCAGCAATAACCCGCATTTGTTATTTATTTGGTAACAATATCTTGCTTGGAAGATTTCCAGCTTACTGTTCCGTTATTGAAACTGTATAGTACCGTTTGCGACTTTTAGTCGTTTTATCGGTTTGGTAACTTGTAGCAGTGATCACAGTCACTTCAAGTTATCCTTCTCTATAGTTTAAGACAGCATTCTTAGATATCTAAGATACTAAGTATGTTCTTAACATCAATCCAGTGACTATCACTTGGATTGGCCTGATTGTGACTCCATATGCTCAAAGCGTATGAGACACCAGGTCGCGTACATTTTTCAATGTACGAGTTCTCGGAGAGTTTCAACAACTTTTAGATCTATCACAGTAGATCTTTATTCCTAGAATAAGGTTGTTTTCTCCCAAGAATTCTACGGAGAATTTTCTCGAAAGCCAAGCTTTCACCGATAGTTTATATGGGAATATCATTTCCAGGAAATGACATATTATCATTATTTATAGGACAGCCACTGTCAGTGCGCTCCCACTAACCTCCTTATATACACAAGAATCATTTTCGTTTTGAATTAAATCATACTCCATTATGATTACATCAAAACGATAATTCCAATAACCTATGCTTGCTACAATCCAATCATGGATCGAATAACCCGCAAACCTTGTTTGCTAGTTTCGGTACGACAAAACCGACAGGATGTTGTAAACATCCTCCAAAAGGTTTCCTTTTCAGGAAAGCGATTTTCCCGTAAAGCTGTCATATTTCTTAAATGAAACATGTAGCTTTAGCAAGCATTCTCCAAATGGATTTACCGTGGCAACAGGTAAAAGGTTGAATCGTAATCGACACAATGTTGATAACGATACATTTCCGCTAAAAGCCTAGCTTTATACATTGGTATGTTTCCATCCATGTATGTCTTCCTTGAAGACTAATATAGTACCAATAGGCACAATGCCTTGCGGTACATCAACTAGTATCCAAATTTGTTGATTTACATGGAATCCATTTTGGATTCATGACACTTCGTCATACTAGGGAGTCGATACCTTGTATCACTTCCCATACGTAGTCAGTTGGTATACCTCAATAAGATTGACATCTTTATGAGGTGAGATCAGAAACCCATACCCCAGGTTGTTTTCTGACTCTCTCCGACTTACGCGGTTCTTGTGTATTCAAAGATTACTGGTATAGTTTCATCCTTGATGAACTATTTGTGTTCCATTAAGGAATCAGTGCCTTGAATAGTATTACTCTGATTTTCATCGAGTTTTACTATCCTCCCACTTACTACTGCATATAGGTGTTCCTCTCAGGAAAACCACATGGTGAGCAACAATTAAATTGTTCTCTTGTGAGTTGTATAAGTACTATACTTTGATATCCCTAGGATAACCAACAATTGACACTTATCCGATTTGGGTTTTAGTTTGGTATCATCCAAACATATGCCTAGCATTCTTAAATCACCAGGAATGAGAAACCCAGTTTTCTTTCCTGTTCATATCTAATATGAAATCTGTCAAACAGATTTTTATGGAACCTTATTCAAAATAAGTTTGCACTGTTTATACTTATCCGTTGAAGGAAATGGTAGCTCAGAGCGACTCATGATTAACCTTATCATGTCCAACAAAATTCGGTTTATCCTATTGATAAGTGTGATTTGTACCCACTTATTCCGACATCTTTAGCTTATTATTTTGTTATATTTCGAGATATTTAATGTCATTTATAGTTTATTTTCTATTTTTAATTGTAGGAGCATTACTACATGGATCCTGGGAAAATTACACGTGTTTTGGGGACCATACGGGAGCATAGGAAACAACGCGGGAACAAATGCATCATTCGCGCCCTAGCGACAACAATCAGACGAGTTACAGCCAAATTCCCGAGAGAATGGCGCCATGGCGCCACCAATTCCATTACTTTTGGCACCATGGCGCCAATTAAACTCATCACAAATGGCGCCAAGGCGCCAATGGAGCAAAGAAACACAGGCGCCTTGGCGCCACAAAATCAAAACAAATCAGGCGCCATGGCGCCTGTTGAAGAAATAAAGTTGGCGCCATGGCACCTCAAGCAGCCACAAACGCCATACATTTGCCCGAGACTTTGGCGCCAGGCGCTAATTCTCAAAGCCACAGCGTTGCGATACCCACGTGTTCCAGGATTTATTTTTTAGGGTTTTTAAGATCCCTAATGATACCCAATGACTCCCTACCTCCACTATAAATATAACAGTTCATCCAGAATTAAAAGGGGGGCTAATACACAGCATAAAATACAGAAACACATATTTTTAGAGATCCAATGAGAGGATTGAAGAGCAACGAGAGGAGACAACGGCAGTGACGTCCGAGGAGGAAGAGATTCAATTCGGGTTTTATCTTATTGTTTCTTTCTTATGACTCTAATGATTTCCATTAGATTCATGACTTGTTTATCATTGTTTTTATCTATTGTCATGAACTAAACTCCTTAATTTTGGAGAATGATTGTAACTGATGCTTGAACCGTGTATTGTGTTTATCAATTTTGTTATGAAGTTTCATTAATTTATTTATATTCTTTTGAGTTTAATGTTTCTTGATTGTTGGCCACAATTGAAGATGATATATGTTTAGAATCTATCACTCGAGAGAGGGGATTTTGAATAGATCTAGAGAATATAGCCTAGGATTTTATAGAGTTCGAGAGAATCTGTAATCCTTTGAAGTCGTTAAAAGAATCACAAATCGTAATGAGTTGTTAACTATTGGATTTTTATAGAGATATCGAAGTCTATAGTTAATGATATTTTCACTAGGCACTCGAGAGAGGGAGTGGATAATTTCGGAGTCTTGACTTATAAACAATATAACTGAACAAGGATTAATTGGCATGACAAATACATAGGTGACAGCTAGGTGAAATCAGGATCCAGAATCTCTATCGTATTAGTTCCTCCTATCAAATTATTTTTATATTTTATTTATTTACTAAAATATTTATTAATTATTTTCTAAATAAAGTTAGGATGATCAATTGTAGTACTTAGTGCGAGTTAACGCAATCCCCGTGGGTTCGACACTCTAAACTCATTTATACTAAAACTTGACACCATACACTTGCCGTACGATATAAAATATCACAACAAGTTTTTGGCGCCGTTGCCGGGGATTGTTTGTTTAATTCACATTAATACTACTACCAAGTAATCTTAGCTTTAATTTAGAATTTTATTTTTATTTTATTTTCTTTATTTCCTTTAGTTTTATCTTAAGTTTTAATTTTGTTTTAATTTCTTATTATTTTATTTTATTTTATTTTATTTGTTTGTTTTGTTTTATTTTTTTTCGTACGAGGTGAGTTTGAAAAGAAGCAATGGCAGATCCTGTTAGTGCACTGATAGCTCAAGTATCGTCCCTCACGGCTCATCTGACAGTATTGACAAATCAAATGGTCCAACCGTCTATTGAAGCTGTTTCTGCTAATAGAATACTTTTACCCAACATAGGAGCAGGATTTGAACAAGTACAGCATGTGAACAATCGAAACTTCAACAACTATAGAGGCAGTCATATGCCTGTTTATTATCATCCGAATTTTTCATATACTGATATGGAAAATATTTTGCAACCTCCTCATGGCTTCAATTATCCAAGGGCTGAGCAGAAACCTTCCTTAGAAGACCTCATGAGCATGTTTGTAGCTACAGCTTCAGAGAGGTTTGAGAAGAATGAGTCAAGGCTGGATAACTTCGAAACACGAATAGGCAATATAGAGGCAAATATGAAATCTTTAGAAACGCAAATTGGGTTGCTTGTTTCTTCCATGGCTAATCAACAAACATGGGTGTTTCCCAGTGATATTGAAGTCAACCCCAATGAGCAATGTCAAATCATAACCTGTAGGAGCGGAAAAGATTTTAAAGACACCTCTTAGGACTTAGACAGTAAAGAAAATGAAACGGTATTTCAGGAGGAAATAGTAACAGAAGAAGAGAACAAAGGTGAATTGATAATGAGAGGTCAATATGAAGAAATCACCTTCAGTGTTTTCAGAGCCATGCCGAGTCCTCAAGGTGATACAGAATGTCACAGGGTAGATACAGTAGAAAATGGAGTTGTAAACACGCAGGGTGAATCATTTCAGCGACCTATGGGCATAATACAGCCATCCATAAGGAAGATTCTCTGTAGCTAAACCTGAAACCACTCCCAAAGCACCGTAAAAAGAGGAAAAGAAAGGCCAGTTCTCACTTGGAGATGATCCCTGGAAGGTTAAAAGGGAAGCCGAGCCAATTTTGCCGAATGTGCAGTCTAAAATTTCCAATTGAGGGGAAATCTACATATCCTGTGGGACCATCTATGGATAAATTACCACAGCCTGCCAAGCTGTCTTTTTCATGTCATAAGAACCGGTGGATACCAAAGAAGAAAACAGATGAAATTACCCGGTTCACTACATTTAAACCACCATAACCATTTTGGGTGGTTGCGTCTGGCTGAAGACGTTAAACTTAGCGCTAGCGGGGAGGCAACCCTTGCATTTCTTTTATTTTATTTTCTTTCTTTACTCTTAATTTTTTATTTTATTTTATTGTGTGCTATTTATTAATTTTCATGTTATTTATGCAGGTAGCACGAGACACACAACGCTCGCGCAACCAAATTCTAACCAGCGAGAGTATGATCAACTCCATGCACGGTAGTGTTGTTCCTCACTCTTGTTCTTTAATTTTTTATCTTACATTGAGGACAATGCAAGTTTTTATTTTAAGGGTGTCTGCATGTTGTTTACTTGCTATTTAGTTGTTTAAATTTATTAAAAAAAATTGTTTTCGTCTTTGATAGTAAAGCATAAATCCTATAATGAATTTTGTTTGTTTATGAGTGAAATTTTAGAAACGATAAGTGCTCGATTTACTTTTAACTGATGCCTTGAATAACTGATCTATGTTAGACTCGTAAGCACTTAAAAATAGGTTCTTAGCAGTGAAAACTTAAGTAGTTGACAAGGTGACTAGTTGAAGAAATTGCATGTCGATGAATGGCCGTTTGCTTAGATATCTATCTTGATTTGCTAGTGTTATGAAGTATGGTATAGCTAAAAAGAAAAATGTCTCTAAAGAAAGAAAATAAACCACCTATAACCGATAAGTGTGAAGCTACCCATGGGCGAGTATTAGGACCACCATGAGGAGAAATGCTACCTTAAAGGGTAGGTGAGTTGAAAAAAAAAGTGCAAAAAGAGAAAAGCAAAAAGAGACAATAAAAGAAAAGAAAAATCATACCATACTGAGCACAAAATAAAGCAATTACAGAGCTTAATTGAGGTATCTAGGTTGGTTTGACCCATCAATTCCAATTTTTAAACAAAATCATTAAGTTGGCTTACTTAGGATCAAAGATGTGACTGAACCTTTACACACACACACACTGTGAGTCCAACTTAGATGATTTACTCAAGAATTTAGATTCGAGTTGCAATTGCGTACTTTGAAGGTTCTCTAATTTCATTTATAAGCCTTTTATAAGGAAAATTTTATGCGTAACTATCAAGATTATCTTTTGTTATTTTTACATGATTGTATGTGAATGACGTTTGTGGGTATCGTCACTGTAAGCCATCACGAGACTATAACTCGTCCACTAGGGCCGCCTAGGGGTTTAAAGGCTTGTTGCATCGCTAAATGCAATCGTGATCCCTACGAAAATGGCTTAGTTAATTTACTTATTTTTAATTGTTTATTTGAATTTAGTTTTTATTTTATCTTTTGCTCGAGACTAGCAAAACCTTAAGTTTGGGGGTATTTGATCAGTGTGGTTTATACCCACTTATTACGGCATTTTTAGCTTACTGTTTTGTTATATTTCGAGATATTTAAATGTCATTTATAGTTATTTTCTGTTTTTAATTGTAGGAAAATTATTACATGGATCCTAGGATAATTATACGTGTTTTGGGGACCGTACGGGAGCATAGGACACAACGCAGGAACAAAGTTAATCATTCGCGCCCTAGCGCCATCAGGCAGATATAAGATATAGCCAAAAGGCTGAGAGAATGGCGCCATGGCGCCACTAATTCCACTGCTTTTGGCGCCATGGCGCCAATTGAGTAAATGATCAACATGAGCCATAACGTCTGTTGACTTAATGGCAAAGTGGCGCCTTGGCGCCAACAAAGGAAATGACTAATGGCGCCATGACGCCAATTTTCCATACAAGATGCAGAGACTTTGGCGCCATGGCGCCAACTTAAGAGAGCCATGGCGCTGCGGGGAAAATACACACGTGCTCCAGGAATTGAATTTTAGGGTTATTAAGATCCCTAATGATACCCAATAACTCCCAACCTCCACTATAAATATAACAGTTCGTCCAGAATTAAAGAGAAGGCTAATACACTGCACAAAACACAGAAATATATATTTTTAGAGATCCAATGAGAGGATTGAAGAGCAACAAGGGGAGATTAAGGCGGTGACGTCCGAGGAGGAAGAGATTCAATTCAGGTTTTATCTTCTTATTTCTTTCTTAGAACTCTAATGATTTCCATTCGATTCATGATTTGTTATTCATTGCTTTTATCTTTTGTCATGAACTAAACTCCTTAATTTTGGAGAATGATGTAATCTATGCTTGAACCTTGTATTTTGTTTATCAATTTTGTTATGAAGTTTTATTAATTTATTTATATTCTTTTGAGTTTAATGGTTCTTGATTGTTGGCCACAATTGAAGATGATGAATGTTTAGAATCTATCACTCGAGAGAGGGGATTTTGAATAGATCTAAAGAATATGACCTGGGATTTTATAGAGTTCGAGAGAATCTGTAGTCCTTTGAAGTCGTTAATATAGAATCACAAAGCGTAATGAGTCGTTAACTATTGGATTTTTATAGAGATATCGAAGTGTGTAGTTGATGATATTTTCACTGATGCTCGAGAGAGAGAGTGGATATTTGCGGAATCTTGACTTATAAATAATATAATTGAACAAAGATTAATTGGCATTACAAATACATAGGTGACAGCTAGGTGAAATCAGGATCCAGAATCTCTATCGTATTAGTTCCTCCTATCAAATTATTTTTATATTTTATTTATTTACCAAAATATTTATTATTTGTTTTCTAAATAAATTTAGGATTATCAATTGTAGTACTTAGTGCGAGTTAACGCAATCCATGTGGGTTCGACACTCTTAACTCATTTATACTAAAACTTGACACCGTATACTTGCGGTACGATATAAAAATATCACAACACCTATTCGGACACACCGTCAAACTGACGTGTTCTGGGAGGAGTCCTCATTGAAAGAATACTATACTCTTTCAAGTATATTAGAAACTTATTGCCAAGTATTTTTCATTACGGTCTTACCGTGACAGTTTAATACTATAGCCAATCTGTTTGTCTATTTCGTGTCGAAACTATAAAAGTTTCTGATTTGTGTTCTTCAAAAGAAACACATAACCATAACGCGATGCCACATCCGTATAGGTCACGAAATATTCATATCCATATCTAGCCTAGCTAGACATGGGCCCACTTGCTTTACTATGAACTATGGCTAACAGATCAGTGGCATTTGCACTTTTACCAAGTAAATAGTGTTTTAGGCACTTTGCCCAATAAACTAGATTCGTAGACTTTATTTGATTAGAATCAAATCAGTCCGAGTACCCACTCTTCAAAAGTGCGGATATACGATTCTTGTTTGATTGTGTCCCAGACAATAATGCCACGATTAAGTTTCATTTGATCAAATCAGTTCGAGCTAATTGTTTGTCATGTTATACGTTTGAGATTTTATTTATATTCAAAATATAAATGTTGTTATTCACATCTAATGTGTTTATCTCAATATCATCTTTATATAATAAAACACTTTAGTGTTCTAGAATATAAAGGTTCATCCGCAGCGGGTTAAACACTGATATAAAGATAATGTATCTAGTCAAACTAGTTACATTATAACAGTATCCTAATTTAAGTACAAACCCGAAGGGTAGTTCCTAAATTAGTCATCTACGGTTAAAACAGCGACTTTCATCCCGTTTCCAATTCGCAGATTAATCTCATCTGAAATCAGTATCCTACTCAAAGCAGATTCTGAACATCAATATATATATATATATATATATCACACTAAGTATCTAAAATTCAATTTTAATACTAGTAGTGAATATATTTATGAAAAACATATTTGAAGTCAGAGCCTTGCCCGTCTTCAATTCCTTCATGTCTGCCTTGTCCAAATGGCAGTCACGCTTCCGCGATCCCGTTTGCCACCTTTATGCAGACATTTTGGGATATGTCATTTATCTTCCCAGAAAATTATAATGATTTTGTCTTTGCCCTTTTCACATTCCAGTAGCCTTTGGCCAAGCCTCGGGTTTCTAGAATATCGAAGTAAGGTGCACCTTGCGCTTCTTGCCATATTGCAAACTTTGACTTTGTCTCCTTGAGAATAGTCATTAACTCTCCAAGAGTTATTTATTGCAATTCTGTACTTCTAAGATTCTAAGGATAGATTCTTTGAAGATCCTTCAATCTCTTTATCATACTTTAAGTATCTAATCCTTAACACTGATTCAGAAATTAATGAGTTTACTTGGCAAGCTTAATGGATTAAGCACTAAAGTTATCATCACATAAATTTTCCAAAGATTATGCTCTATTATTTGCTTAACTCCGGGCTTAGGCCTAATATGTTATTTTATCAAATAAAATAACTTATTATTTTCCAGGACCATCCTGAAATTTTATTCCCAATTTGAAAATTAAACCATTTAAATACATTTTCCCTAGGATTATGTTTTAAATGTCAATCATTCAATTTCATCTTGATTCTAATAGTCCAACTATTTAATCAACGATTTAGGTACTATTTATTATAATGATTACAATAGTCCAACTATTTAATCAACTATAATTTAATAGATTAAAATCAATTATATTGATTACTATAATCCAATTATAAAATCAACTATAAATGAATAGTTTGAATACAGTCCAACTGTTAATTTAAAACAACGTTTAAATATTAGTCCAACTAACATTTAATTTATTTGACGAATGATATTTGTTTGAGCGCGTATGGCAAGTAATTAAACGAATATTGCAAATTCAATTCTTGCCTCCCACTATTTTTTGGCGAGCCTCTAACCCTCTGTCGAGTACTCGGGAAACCGTGTTTCCTAGTGGGCTAGGATCCCGTTAAATATCACACAATCTTGACTTTGGCCAACAAATTGTATGATAATTAACTAGGTAGATCTTTAAGATCAATTGGATCCAATTCAATTCCTAGATCCAGTATGGGGACATCCAAGTCCGAAACATATATCTTATATATGCTAATACATCCAATGTATTGCCTAACCTTTTTCCTCTGAATCAACTAAGCCTTGGCTTTGGCACAACAAACTTAGTGATCTCAGTTAAGCGTGACCCATTGACCATGGAAAGCTTCGTAATCAATGTCGATGGACAAGAAGTGGTCTTGACTCTAGCTAACAAACCACAACTTGGACAAGACACCGATATGGAACAAAGCCTTCGTGATTCAAACACATCCTCGACGGACAAAGGTTTGGACTTTGGCCAACAAACCAATGCCAGTCTCGGATCTTGAGTAAGAATCACTCAATGGAAGGAAAAACGCTTAATATTTTGCGAGGGTTTTTCGAATGTAAATTGGCAACCAATTTATTATCTTTGTTAAGGTCTCATCATCATACACCCTTAAACATGCATTCTAAACAAATAATAAAGCACGTATAATAAAATATAATGATATACGGATGGATACTTTACACATTGATCCTAGATCAAATCTCTCTATTTCTCTCTCCCGCCAGCACATGTATTTACTTCTACCCGTTACACTATACTTCTAAGAAACCTCATTTACATTGAGGGGAATAGGTGAGAAGATAATACAAAGAATAAGGAGGTAATAAGGCTGGACACGCAGGTCCAATTTAATAAATTCCAAATTTATTACAACAATTTCTAAAATTGCCCCACCCATCTAATATCCATCTGATATACATTATTCATGCATCGCAACCATGTATGCACACAAGCATGTTATCAATCAATCTAATCAAATTAATTAATCTGATAATTAGTGACCATCCAATATTCAAACAACGATTTGATTTTGTTCGAGTCAAACTCGTTTTGCGAATAAGTACTCAAAGTACGAATTCTCGAATTAAATTAAACTACACAATTAAATCCAATTCAATTTTTATTTAATTCTAATTCGCTATTTAATTCCAATGTAATACTACACTTTATTAAATAAACATTTACGATTTAAATTCCAAATTTAATCGTTACGGGTCTCAAAGCCCGATTAACGTCCAACGTCAATTCAATTAAAGTCCAATGGGCTTTTAATTAATTTCTTAAGGCGTGGACTTTTGGTCAACACGGGTAGAACCCAATAACCAAAGTCCAATCCGGGAGTTACCCCATAAACCCAGAAATCAATTTAGGCCCATTAGGCCCAATTAAACTTTAAAGGTCCATTAGTCGCATTTGGGCTTTATGGAAGCGGTTTTGGGCCCAATTGGATCCAACCAATTTTGCCTAAACCCAACTTAGTACAACCAAGCCCAATAAGCCCATTTACAACTTTAAAAGTCCAATTTCCAAAATTAGGCCCATTTCAATTAAATTACAAAATCCAATTTTACAATTTAATTATCTAAGGTGTATAACACAATTAATCACCCAATTAACATTTCCAAAACACCAATTAGCCTAATCAATCATGATCAACAACAACAAAACATGTCCAACACATTTCAACAAAAATCAAACCCAATCTCACATGCTTATAACTCTCGGCTTTGTGGGGAAATTATGTCCAATTTTTTTAATCCAATCCAATTGAATCCAAATCAACATCCCCAAATCGTTTCAAGTCATCCAATGATCAACGAAACAAAAATTACCAAGAATTTAGGGCACTCGTGTATTCGGCCAACATAAGAAATTTGGGGAAAAATGTTCCAAACAATTTTTCAACAAATTGATCCAATCAATCTTCAATTAAAACATATTTAAGCATATTAATTCATCCAATTTCATTAAAACATGCTCAAATACAGTTTACCCAAATTTTAAGCCCTATTTCGTTTTCATGCTTTTCAATCGCTCTGGTACCATTGTTGGAGTTTCTACGGCCCCAATGATCGAATACAAAGCAAGAAATACATGTGAACACATACGAGGGAGTTGCGGAATACTCACATCGATCGGTTGAGCGACGCGCGAGGCAACAAAAATTATTTTCTGCCTCTATGGACTGCTCGGCAGTGGCAGTGAAACAGCTCACTATTTTCGGCCATTGTTGCTCCTTGAACAAGCTCCAAGCTTCGTCAAACGATTCCAAGCTCATGGGTGGACTTCCCTATCACCTTCGCATGTCTCTCGGAGTGCTAGCTCTCTTGATTTTTGCCACAAAAACCAAACACTTTTGCTTCCCTCATTCACGGTTTTATGAGAAAATACCAGTGAAGAAAAAAATGGCTAAATGCCGAGAAAAAGAGTGGAAGAAGAAAGAGAGAAAAAATTGGTTGTGTTATTTTTGTGATTTCCAAAATCAATAACATATACCATATATTAAAATAATAATATATGTCAATCAAGCTTTCAAAAGCTTTTCAACCACTTCCATCAAGTCACATCACTCAATCAATCAAGTGACAAGATATCACATCACTCAAAGTGACTAATGATTTGACGCTTGATGCGACTAATGATTTGACGCTTGATTTGACTTGCGTGCCACACTCGAATTCGAAATGCGAATGCGCTCGCAAACAATCTCGGGCTCGGGTTCGCTAATTCCAAATTAACGAATTTTCTGTTGCGACGCAATTAAATGATTACGCCTAGCGAAATCATTATTCACGTCGCTAACGAATTAATTCTAAATTAATTTGTTCGCCCGAATTAAAATCTAATTTCAATTCCGCGTCAAAATCCAATTTCGTTTAATATATCTAATATATTAATTTATCGATTAATTCCAAATTAATCGTTATCTCTATTTAATTGATATTTTATCTCATATAAAATATCTCCGTAATTAATCCCAGATTAATTTTCTCTCTCATCATTAATTAATCCCAGATTAATAAAAGTGCGAGTCATACGTCATCGGTGAATCTTCGGGAAGCGACCCATGAGATCCTCGAATATGTTGGCAGTAAATTCGGTCGTCGGACTATCCGAACACGTAAGTACCTCGTACTACGTTTGTACCAATTTACAAGACAAGGTTGGCTTCTAGCAAAGCACCATGCCTACCCAATTCTCCAGAAATATCCTTACAGGAATATGAGGATCTATATCAGGCGTAGTATACGTAGTATTGTGTATTTCGATCCAGTATCGGATGATCACATGCAAGGCCTGGGGCTGGTACAGTGTCTGCCCCGTACGAAGCATATATCGGATGACGAGCAACTAGTCTCTTTAATATCGGATAATCATGACCAAGTCATATTATCCCGATGGTTGCAACCTTTTTAGAGAACCAGTTATGTATCCCTACGCGATCATCATCTCCATATGACTGGAGTGACACTTCCGTCTTGGCATGACACCCAACACACTACGATTCTCGATATACCCAGAAGAGGCGTACATAGAAACCGGTTAAAGCCCTGGACAACCAAAACCAAAGTATATTGATTGTCGCAAGTATTAGCGGTGCAAGTCTCAGGTTAAGACCAAATACACATACCCTGATTTCGGACTACCATAGACACATAGTCATACTACCAATGGAATTCCGATGGGGTCTATCCAGAGCGAAGCTGTTCCCGTACCATTGGTAAAACACAACCTCATATTACACTTGCATGAGTATCCTATACCAAAATATATGAGAACTATGTCGTTGTGCCTTTACAACGCACACAAGTGTAATACTAGTCTTTTACGTATTTATCGATGTCCAGTCTCGATAATACTCTGACTAGGGATATTTAATGATTTATCCTTCGTGGATTGATACTGTCTCATATCATTCTCAATCCAGGAATAAATCACAGGGACCTCCTATCATTTATACATCTTGGTGATCTAATCACAAATGATAAGAGTGCAATCTCCTTTGTCACATAGTTAATTTGTACAAAAACACCATGATTTGTACAAATAGTGACGTTATGGGTCATAATTGTCCAATAAAAATTGTGTGGATATGGCCAGTAGAAATTTATCTGTAACGGATATATTTGATATTAGGTTAATTCAAGAGAAAGTTGAATTTTGAATGTGCCAAAGCTGTCAGGGTTTCGCAAGTATCTTGAATTTATCATTGACAAGTTTAGTACGCCTCATTGTGACCGTGCCAAAGCTGTCACAACGAGAAACGACCAGGACCGAAAACCCATGAGTCACTATTGAGTGATTGCCAATGAGTTGTCTACCTAATGAATATACGTTGGCGAGAACGTGCCATAGCTGTGAGCTGAAATATATTCATGGGGTCCACATTTCACTATTATGTTATGATTTGATTATCGCATGTTTTGTATTCTGTTTGGGGATTACAATTTTGCATGAAATAGTGGGAATGGTATTTTTAGATTAAGAATCCATGATCTAGTTAATGCTTTATGATATAATATGAAACTATTTTATCTGCTCATCTACTAACCATTGATTCACTTGTCTATTTGATAGATTTGCGATGGCAGCACCTCCAACCAATCCTTTTGCTCGTATGTTTGATACAAATAAGCTAAAAGGCGCTGAAAATTTTGCGGATTGGGATATGGATTTGAGGATTGTCCTCAATTTCGAGAAGCTGGGATACATTTTGGAGGGTTTATTACCGATTGCTATATCTCCAAATGCATCTCCTGAAGAACATGAGACTTTCCAAAGGTGGAAGGATGATGATTTAAGGGTTAAATAATTTATTCTGAGTTCTCTTTCTTCTGAGCTTAAGTAGACATATTTTGAGATGTATGATGCATATATCATGATGACACAACTTCGTGAATCGTTCATGAACCAAGAACATGTCGTGTTTCATAGAGTTTCAATGGAACTGTTCCACTCTAAACTTGATGAGAGGCAGGCTGTGAGCCCGCATGTGCTTCATTTGATCGATTTAATGGAGCAATTGAGGCACCAAGATTTCTCTCTCAATGAAACTCTGGGACATAGTGTCATGCTCGATTCGCTCCCGGTGTCATATCGCCAGTTCTTAATGTACTTCAACATGAATAAGATTCACTGCTCTTACCGTGAGTTGCATAGGATGATTCTTACAGCAGAGGAAGATTTAAGTAAGAGAATTTCGACTCGCCTTCCGAAACCCACTTCACTTTCCGCTTCTTCCCAATCCAAGTCGAAAGGGAATAAGACAAAAAGAAAGAAAAAGAAGGGTTTCAATCTTCCTCTGCAGGCTAAGGTAGCGAAGCCCAAGAGAGCTTTTAAAGATAAGTACCACCACTGCCAGAAAGTTGGGCATTGGAAAAGAAAATTTCCGGACTATCTTGCTCAGATAAGGAAGGAAATAGCATCGACATCAGGTACTTTTATTTTTCCTATTATTGATATCTCATTGGCTTGTGAAGCTACGACATCTAATTGGATTTTAGATTATGCTTGTCCTATTCACATTTACAATACGTTGCAGGTGCTGACGGGAAGTAGACAGCTGAAATATGGGGAGATGCAGTTGCGATTCGGGAGTGGCGACTTTCTGGATGCAGTTGCAGTGGCCATATGTGAGATTCCCTTACCCAGTGGGAGACTTTTGTTAAATGACTGCTATTTTGTGCCAGGATGTGTGGCGAATATTATGTCTCTTTTTGTATTAGATATTGAAGAATATAATGTAAATATTAAGAATCATTCTCTATATTTATATGATATAAATAATATTTAGATCCTTTGTTGTCCAAACGAGCATGGTCATTACATATTGCGTACCTCACAAGATATCTTTAATACTGGAATTAATCAACGTAAATAATTTTATATAAATAATAGTGAACTGTGGCACGTGAGATTGAGTCATATAGGCGTGAAACGCCTAACCCAGTTGGTTAAGAATGGTTTGATACATGATCTCACCATTGAACCTTATCCAACTTGCGAATCTTGTATTCGAGGTAAAATGACCAAAGCCCCATTTTCGGGTGTTGGACACCGAGCCACTGACCTATTGGAATTCATACATTCTGATGTGTGCGGTCCAATGAGTCAAACTACTCACAGTGGTTTTTATTACTTTGTTACATTTACTGATGATCTGTCACGGTACGATTATGTTTATCTGATGAAACATAAATCGGAAACCTTTGAAAAGTTCAAGGAATTTCGAAATGAAGTTGAAAAATAAACTGGTCAATATATTAAATGCCTTCGATCTGATCGAGACAGTGAATATATGAGTGCAGAGTTCACTGATTATTTAAAAGAGAATGGGATTCTCGTTCAATATACTCCTCCGGGCACTCCGCAACACAAATGGAGTGTCAGAGAGGAGAAATCAAACTTTATTGGATATGGTCCGATCGATGTTGAGTTATACAGATTTACCCTATTACTTATGGGGTTATGCTCTTTTAACTTCCGCGCATCTTTTGAACAAGATTCCTTCTAAAGCTGTTCTTATGACTCCGTATGAGATATGGACCGGTAGGAAACTGAATCTTAGTTATATTAAGATTTGGGGATGTCTTGCATACGTCAGGATGGCTCAGTAAAATAAGTTTTTGCCTCAAGGGCAGAAGTTTCGGTTTGTTGGATATCCTTCAAATACATAAGGATCTTTGTTCAATGATATCGAGCATCAAAATGTGTTCGTAGCTCGCTTCGTAAAATTTCTAGAAATATAATTTTTGTCAGAAGGTGGTGATCATAGACAGATTAAACTTGATGAAGTACAACCTGGAACCAACGAACTAATGAAGGAACCTGTAGTTTAAGAAGATGAAGAACCTTCAACACACACACTCCGTAGAGGCAGAATATATTGCAGCTTCTGAAGCTGCAAAGGAAGCTGTATGGGTTAGGAACTTTATCACAGAATTTTGAGTATTTCAAGTATCGAGAATCTGATTCTATTATACTGTGATAATACTGGAGCCATTGCGCAAGCAAAATAACCAAAGGCGCATTAGAAGTCGAATCATATGGAATGAATTTACCACATCATTCGAGAGATTGTGTCGTGAGGGGACATTATCATGTGCAAGGTACTGAGAGAAGATAATGTAGCAGACCTCTTACCAAGGCCATACCTCCGAAGTTATTTGATAAAAATATGGAGTCGATGGGTATTAGATACAATTGATATGGGCACTGTAGAAAATGAGAGATTTTGTTAGGGTTGGTGCTCTGAGCGCCAATTTTATTATGTATTTCCTTGGAAATACTAATGTAACATTTTATTATGAATAAAATAAATAGTTTCTTTTATATAACATCTTCTTATATATGACAAAGACGTAATCAACTTTAGAATGATTAATTATGATACTGTTGCAAAAGTGTCGCAACTAACATTGAGGATTATCATGACGTTGTCATTCTTAGACAGTTCCTGGTCAAGGTTTACACTACTTGGTCAATAATGTAAACCTATTGAGACTGGTACATGTCGTATATTGGAATCTTGGATTCCGATGGGTTCTCAAAGAACCATTAGTCTTGGAGACTCGTATAGACGTGTGGGTGTTTATAGTGGATAAACACTGAATGACTCACTGAATATTCTCAATAGATGGTACACCAATATCAATAAGAATATTCTCAGGTTGAGTGAGCAAAGTGATTCTTTGACTTGAGATACAACTGTGGATATATGAGTTATCCTCCACACTTAGATGGCAGTCACGTCACCGATCTATTTAGATCAGACCTCCGCCTGCTCGTTGGGTGTGGACTGATGCTCAGGATATCCTGTGTGTATCAAGAAAGGATTTGTAAGCTTTGTGTATAAAGCATAGGTATTCAATATGGAATTAGCAATCTGTTAAATCCACGGGCCCGTGGTACACTGTAGAAATCAGTTCTAAGTGTTATTAATGGATTGCTAATAGAAACGTCGACGTGATTATATCTATAGAAATTTGACGTTTATATCTATATCTCTGGAATAATCCGGATACCTGTGACAGAGGGATTATACGTACACTGTAGAAATCCTGAAACCATCAGGACCGAAAACCCAGGAATCACTATTGAGTGATTGACAATGATTTGTCTACCTAATGAATATACGTAGGCGAGAACATGCCATAACCGTGAGCTAAAATATATTCATGGGGTTCACCTTTCACTATTATGTTATGATTTGATTATCGTATGTTTTCAATTCTGTTTGGGGATTATAGTTTTGCATGAAATAGTGGAATGAGCATTTTTAGATTAAGAATCCATGATCTAGTTAATGTTTTATGATATAATTTGAAACTGTTTTATCTGCTCATCTACTAACCGTTGATTCACTGTCTATTTGATAGATTTGCGATGGCAGCACCTCCAACCAATCCTTTTGCTCGTATGCTTGATACGAATAAGCTAAAAGGCGCTGAAAATTTTATGGATTGGGATATGGATTTGAGGATTGTCCTGAATTCCGAGAAGCTGGGATACATTTTGGAGGGTCCATTACCGCTTGCTATATCTCCAGATGAATCTCCTAAAGAACATGAGACTTTCCAGAGATGGAAGGATGATGATTTAAGGGTTAAATCATTCATTCTTAGTTCTTTTTCTTCTAAGCTTAAGAAGACCTATTTTAAGATGCATGATGCATATAGCATGATGACACAACTTCGTGAATGTTCATGAACCAGGAACATGTCGTGGTTCATAGAGTTTCAATGGAACTGTTCCATTCTAAACTTGATGAGGGGGAGGATGTGAGCCCGCATGTGCTTCATTTGATCGATTTGATCGAGCAATTGAGGAACCAAGATTTTCCTTTCAATGAAACTCTGGGACGTAATGTCATACTCTGTTCACTCCTCGTGTCATATCGCCAGTTCGTCATGTACTTCAACATGAATGGGATTCACTGCTCTTACTATGAGCTACATAAGATGCTTCTCACAGCAGAGGAAGATTTAAGGAAGGGAGTTCCAACTCACCTTCCGAAACCCACTTCACTTTCCGCTTCTTCCCAATCCAAGTCGAAGGGGAAGAAGACAAAAGGAAAGAAAAAGAAGGGTTTCAATCTTCCTCCATAGGCTAGGTAGTGAAGCCCAATAGAGTTTTTGAAGATAATTGCCACCACTGCCAGAAAGTCAGGCACTGGAAAAGAAATTGTCCGGACTATCTTGCACATATAAAGAAGGAAAGAGCATCGACATCAGATACTTTTATTTTTCCTATTATTGATTTCTCATTTGTTTGTGAAGCTATGACATCTAATTGAATTTTAGATTTTGCATGTCTTATTCACATTTGCAATACGTTGCAGGTGCTGACGGGAAGTAGATGACTGAAATATGGGAAGATGCAGTTGCGATTCGAGAGTGGCGACTCTCTGGATGCGGTTGCAGTGGGCATATGCGAGATTCCCTTACCCAGTGGGAGACTTTTGTTAAATGACTGATATTTTGTGCCAGGATGTGTGATGTATATTATGTCTCTTTTTGTATTAGATACTGAAGGATATAATGTAAATATTAAGAATCGTTCTCTATATTTATATGATAGAAATAATATTTAGATCCTTTGTTGTCCAAACGAGCATGGTCATTAAATATTGCGTACCTCACAAGATATCTTTAATACTACAATTAATAAACGTAAACATCTGATATAAATAATATTGAACTGTGGCACATGAGGTTGGGTCATATAGGCGTGAAATGCCTATCCCAGTTGGTTAAGAATGGTTTGATACAAGATCTCACCATTGAACCTTATCCAACTTGCGAATCTTGTATTCGGGGTAAAATGACCAAAGCCCCATTTTTGGGTGTTGGACACCAAGCCACTGACCTATTGGAACTCATACATTCTGATGTGTGTGGTCCAATGAGTCAAACTACTCACAATGGTTTTTCTTACTTTGTTACCTTTACCGATGATCTGTCACGGTACGATTATGTTTATCTGATGAAACATAAATCAGAAACCTTTGAAAAGTTCAAGGAATTTCGAAACGAAGTTGAAAAATAAACTGGTCAATATATTAAATGCCTTTGATATGATCGAGGCGATGAATATATGAGTGGAGAGTTCACTGATTATTTAAGAAGAATGAGATTCTCGCTCAATATACTCCTCCGGGCACTCCGCAACACAATGGAGTGTTAGGGAGGAGAAATCAAACTTTATTGGATATGGTCCGATCGATGTTGAGTAATTCAGATTTACCCTATTACTTATGGGGTTATGCTCTTTTAACTGATGCACATCTTTTGAATAAGATTCCTTCTAAAGCTGTTCCTACGACTCCGTAGGAGATATGGACCGGTAGGAAACCAAATCTTAGTTATATTAAGATTTGGGGGTGTCTTGCATACGTCAGGATGACTCAGCAAAATAAGCTTTTGCCTCGAGGGCACAAGTTTCGGTTTGTTGGATATCCTTCAAATACGAAAGGATCTTTGTTCTATGATATCGAGCATCAAAATATGTTCGTAGCTCGCTTCTTAAAATTTCTAGAAATTGAATTTTTGTCAGAAGGTGGTGATCAGAGACAGGTTGAACTTGATGAATTAAAACCTGGAACCAATGAACTAATGGAGGAACCTGTAGTTCAAGAAGATGAAGAACCTTCAACACACACACTCCGTAGGTTGCAAAGGGTATCTAGACCTCATGAATGCTTGTATTTGATACAAGAAAAGAGTCTCAATATTCTCTTAGTTGAGGAGACTGACCCTTTTAGCTATAGAGAATCAATGTTGGACATCGACTCCGTGAAGTGGCAAGACTCCATGAAATCCGAGATGGACTTAATGCATGAGAATCAAGTTTGGAACTTGGTTCTGCTTCCCGAAGGAATAGTTCATATCGGTTGTAAATGGATTTACAAGAGGAAGCGAGGGAAAGAAATGTTTAATCCTTTAAGGCCTGATTTGTAGCTAAAGGTTATTCGCAGTGACCTGGTGTCGACTACGATGAAACTTTTTTGCCGTTGTAATGCTAAAGTCTATCATGATTTTGTTGTCAATTGTCGCTTATCATGATTATGAAATTTGGCAAATGAATGTCAAAACGAATTTTCTAAATGGATTTTTTGATGAAGAAATCTATATGGAACAGCCGAAGGGTTTTGTATCTAGCGAAAACTGGGGCATGGTATGCAAGCTAAAGAAGTCCATTTATGGACTTAAACAGGCTTCACTTAGTTGAAATCTTTGATTCGATGAGATAATCAAATTGTCTGATTTTCTCAAGAATTCGGAAGAATCCTGTGTATATAGGAAGGTCAGTGGGAGTATAGTGGTATTTTTAATTCTCTATGTTGACGACATCCTTATTATTGGGAGTGATATTGGGATGATGCTAGGTGTCAAAGCTTACGTCTGTAAGAATTTCTCTATAAAGGACCTAGGTGAAGCTTCTTATGTCTTAGGCATAAAAGTCTATAGAGATAGAGAAATGAAGCTTATTGGGTTATCCCAATCAACGTACATAGATAAGATCTTAGAACAATATAATTTTGGTAATTGTAATACAATAAATATACCGTTCAGACATGGCTTACATCTTTCAAATAAGATTTATCCGCAAACAAAAGATTAGAAGATTAGAATGTCTAATCAACCTTATGCTTCGTGTTTGGGCAACATCATGTATGCCATGTTATGTACTAGGCCTGATATCAGCTTCGTAGTTAGTGTGACTAGCAAATATCAGTATAATCCAGGAAATGACCATTGGATGGCCATTCAACATATCCTCAACTATCTTAAAGGTACTAATGATAAGTTTATTATCTATGGAGGAAACGAACTGTAAGTTAATGGGTATACGGATTCCAATTTCCAATCAGATCCTGATGATAGAAAGTCTACATCAGGATTTGTGTTTACCCTTAACGGATGTGCAGTTTATTGGAAGAGTTCCAAACAGGGGTCGACAGCTGATTCCACCACAGAGGCAGAATATTTGCAGCTTCTGAAGCTGCAAAAGAAGCTATATGGGTTAGGAACTTTATAACAGAATTGTGAGTATTCCAAGTATCGAGAATCTGATTCCGTTATACTGTGATAATATTGGAGCCATTACGCAAGCAAAAGAACCAAGAGCGCATCAGAAGTCGAAGCATGTGGAATGAAAGTACCATATCATTCGAGAGATTGTGTCACGAAGAGACATTGTCGTGTGCAAGGTACTGAGTGAAGATAATGTAGCAGACATGCTTACCAAGGCCATACCTCCGAAGTTATTTGATAAACATGTGGAGTCGATGGGTATTAGATACAATCGATATTGGCACTAAAGCAAGTGAGAGATTTTGTTAGGGTTGGTGCTCTGAGCGCTAATTTTATTATGTATTTCCTTGGAAATACTAATGTAACATTTTATTATGAATAAAATAAACAGTTTATTTTATATAAAATCTTCTTATATATGGTAAAGACATAACCGACCTTAGAATGATTAGTTATGATACTGTTGCAAAAGCGTCGCAACTGACATTGAGTTGTTTCATGACGTTGTCATTCTTAGACAGTTCTTGGTCAAGGTTTACACTACTTGGTCGGTAATGTAAACCCATTGAGATTGGTACATGTCGTATATTGGAATCTTAGATTCCGATGGTTTCTCAATGAACCATGAGTCTTGGAGACTCGTATAGACGTGTGGGTATTTATAGCGGATAAACAGTGAATGACTCACCGAAGATTCGTTAGGTGTGGACTGATGCTCAGGATATCCTGTGTGTATCAAGAATGGATCTGTAAGCTCTGTGTATAGAGCATAGGTATTCAATATGGAATTAGCAATCTGTTAAATCCATGGGCCCGTGGTACACTGTAGAAATCAGTTCTAAGTGTCATTAAAGGATTACTAATAGAAACGTTGACGTGATTATATCTCTAGAGATTTGACGTTTGTATCTATATCTCTGGAATAATCCGGATACTTGTGACGGAGGGATTATACGTATGCAGTGAGCTCGACCCGTATGGTTCAGAGAGTTTATCCATCTTCGTCCTAATTTACAGGTGAGTGAATTATGGACACGAAATTTAATTTCGTGACAGATATGTCTGAACCTATAGAGTCTCACTAATGAGATATACTCGTAGAGCACTAGGGCAACTTTTATGAATAATACTGATTATTTATAACTCGTTTAACGGTTAAACGAAAAATACATGCAATGGAGACCTAACGGTCATTTTCGAATTAATATGTATTTGTATTTAATACTTGATTTTATTATATACACATTAATAAAATATCAAATTGTGATATTTGACATATATCATTTATATATATGTATTTCAATATTTAAATGTTAAATAATTAAGTTAATTAAATAACAAAATATCTATTACATGATTTATGCTTGGAAATGGCATGATACCATTGGATCACTTGTAAATTTACTTTAATATAAGATAAGTGTTAAATTTATTATGTAAACTTGGACCAATGGAAATGAAACACAAAAATGCAAAATTTATTGTTTTTAATCATGATTTTCGGCCATGACAAGGAAACACATATAAATTATTTTTGTTTCATTTTTCAACACTAACACAAGTTTTCAAAACAATTACAAAGAGAGTTGGGAGAAAAAAAGTTGAAGGAACAAAAAAAGAAAACAAAGCAAAATTGTGAATTTTTGTAAGTAATTTTTTATACCCTTCAATAAGGAAATTGTTTCTATCATTCTTAACTTCAAATTGTGTTGCTAAGATGATGTCTCTACTCTTTGAATTATTAATTAAATGTGTTTGAATCTTGTTGGATGTGTTTTGCATGTTATATTAATTTATAAGCTTATGAGGAGTAATTAAGCTTATTAGAGTAATTAGTAATCAAAGTTGCCATTCTAGAGTTGCTTAGCCATTCATAATTAACCTAGAATTGTTCTTGAGTTGTTTCATGATGGTGAGACTTGATTGGTGTGGTATGAATTAAATTAAAGTGTTGAATTTGGTTTAATTTGTCAATTTGAGGAAATTGTAAAATTAGGGTTCATAACCCTTTCCAAATTAGAGGCTTTTCATATATGTGATGTAATTTGATGTATATATTATGTAAATTAAATTTGGGATTGATTGGATTTGATCTTGACATGTTTTGAACATTTGGGGCCAAATCGTAATTAATAGAAATTCAGGGGTGCTCTCGGCATTTGTAGAAAAATTGGGGATTTATGTTGCAAATTGTATTTTCATGTATTAGACATGTATAAATCATTTTTGGATTGATTTGGAATCAATTAAATATGTCTTTGACAATTTAGGACCAAAATGATCAAATTGTAAAATATTAGGGCAATTCGGTAATTAATAAAAATTTGATTTATTGGGTTAAAATTTCAGATTTTAAGTATTGGTTAATTAAATAAATAATTTTATTTAATTGTTCAAAGAAAAAAAATTTAAATCGGAAAAATCTATTTTTCGCGTTCCGCTGTGCTAATCATGTAATTCCGTATAAAACCCAAACAAAAAATGATATCAGAGCGAGTCTGATTCTGGAAACTCGATATGTGATTATGCCTTTTAAAATTCAATGGTTACTTTAATCTTTACTTTATGCATGCATGTATTTATTTAATTTGATTAAATAAAGTAAAAACATCTTTTGCGGAAAAATCCCAATTTTAAAAATAAGATTTTTGATTTAATATGTATTTGATGCATATTAATTGGTCCGTCTTATCAATACCGCTTATCGATAAATTTTCTATGACTATATCTGAGAACGTGCCAAAGCTGTGAGGATATGGCCGGTAGAAATTTATCTGTAACAGATATATTTGATATTAGGTGAATTCAAGCGAAAACATAATCCTGAACGTGCCAAAGCTGTCAGGGTTTCGCAAGTATCTTGAATTTATCATTGGCAAGTTTAGTACGCCTCCTTGTGAACGTGCCAAAGCTGTCACAACGAGAAACGACCAGGACCGAAAACCCATAAGTCATTATTGAGTGATTGACAATGAGTTGTCTACCTAATGAATATACGTAGGCGAGAACGTGCCATAGCTGTGAGCTAAAATATATTCATGGGGTCCACCTTTCACTATTATGTTATGATTTGATTATCGCATGTTTTGTATTCTGTTTGGGGATTACAGTTTTGCATGAAATAGTGGGAGGGACATTTTTAGATTAAGAATCCATGATCTAGTTAATGTTTTATGATAAAATATGAAACTGTTTTATCTGTTCATCTACTAACTGTTGATTCACTGTCTATTTGATAGATTTGCGATGGCAGCACCTCCAACCAATCCTTTTGCTCGTATGCTTGATACGAATAAGCTAAAAGGCGCTGAAAATTTTGCGGATTGGGATATGGATTTGAGGATTGTCCTCAATTCCGAGAAGCTGTGATACATTTTGGAGGGTCCATTACCGATTGTTATATCTCCAGATGCATCTCCCGAAGAACATGAGACTTTCCAGAGGTGGAAGGATGGTGATTTAAGGGTTAAATAATTCATTATGAGTTCTCTTTCTTCTGAGCTTAAGAACACATATTTTGAGATGCATGATGCATATAGCATGATGACACAACTTCTTCAATCGTTCATTAACCAGGAACAGGTCGTGGTTCATATAGTTTCAATGGAACTATTTCATTCTAAACTTGATGAGGGGCATGATGTGAACCCACATGTGCTTCATTTGATCGAGAAATTAAGGGCACCAAGATTTCCCTCTCAATGAAACTCTAGGACGTAGTGTCATACTCGGTTCGCTCCCCATGTCATATCGCCAGTTCATCATGTACTTCAACATGAATGAGATTCACTGCTCTTACAGTGAGGTGCATAGGATTCTTCTCACAGCAGAGGAAGATTTAAGGAAGTGAGTTCCAACTCACCTTCCGAAACCCACTTCACTTTCCGCTTCTTCTCAATCCAAGTCGAAGGGGAAGAAGACAAAAGGAAAAAAAAAGGGTTTCAATCTTCCTCCACAGGCTAAGGTAGAGAAACCCAATAGAGCTTTTTAAGATAAGTGCCACCACTGCCAGAAAGTCGGGCACTGGAAAAGAAACTGTCTGGACTATCTTGCACAGATAATGAAGGAAAGAGCAATGACATCAGGTACTTTTATTTTTCTTATTATTGATATCTCATTTGCTTGTGAAGCTATGACATCTAATTGGATTTTAGATACTGCTTGTTCTATTCACATTTACAATACATTACAGGTGCTGACGGGAAGTAGATGGCTGAAATATGGGGAGATGTAGTTGCGATTCGGGAGTGGCGACTCTCTGGATGCGGTTGCAGTGGCCATATGCGAGATTCGCTTACCCAGTGGGAGACTTTTGTTAAATGACTGTTATTTTAAGCCAGGATGTGTGGCGAATATTATGTCTATTTTTTTATTAGATACTGAATGATATAATGTAAATATTAAGAATCGTTCTCTATATTTATAAGATAGAAATAATATTCAGATCATTTGTTGTCCAAACGAGCATGGTCATTACATATTGCGTACCTCACAAGATATCTTTAATATTGGAATTAATAAACGTAAACAATCTGAAATAAATAATACTGAACTGTGGCACATGAGTTTGGGTCATATAGGTGTGAAACGCCTAACCCAGTTGGTTAAGAATGGTTTGATACATGATCTCATCATTGAACCATATCCAACTTGCGAATCTTGTATTCGGGGTAAAATGACCAAAGGCCCATTTTTTGGTCTTGGACCTCTAGCCACTGACCTATTGGAACTCATACATTCTGATGTGTGTGGTCCAATGAGTTAAACTACTAACAGTGGTTTTTCTTACTTTGTTACCTTTACCGATGATCTGTCACGGTATGATTATGTTTATCTGATGAAACATAAATCAGAAACCTTTGAAAAGTTTAAAGAATTTCGAAATGAAGTTGAAAAATAAACTGGTCAATATATTAAATGCCTTCGATATGATCAATGCGGTGAATATATGAGTGGAGAGTTCACTAATTATTTAAAGAAGAATGCGATTCTCGCTCAATATACTCCTCCGGGCACTCCGCAACACAATGGAGTGTCAGAGAGGAGAAGTCAAACTTTATTAGATATGGTCCGATCGATGTTGAGTTATACAGATTTACCCTATTACTTATGGGGTTATGCTCTTTTAACTGTCGCACATCTTTTGAACAAGTTTCCTTCTAAAGCGGTTCCTATGACTTCGTATGAGATATGGACCGGTAGGAAACTGAATCTTAGTTATACTAAGATTTGAGGGTGTCTTGTATACGTCAGGATGGCTCAGCAAAATAAGATTTTGCCTCGAGGGCAGAAGTTTCGGTTTGTTGGATATCCTTCAAATACGAAATGATCTTTGTTCTATGATATCGAGCATCAAAAAGTGTTCGTAGCTCGCTTCGTAAAATTTCTAGAAATAGAATTTTTGTCAGAAGGTGGTGATCATAGACAGATTGAACTTGATGAAGTACAACCTGGAACCCACGAACTAATAGAGGAACCTCTAGTTCAAGAAGATGAAAAACCTTCAACACACACACTCCGTAGGTCGCAAAGGGTATCTAGACCTTCTGAATGTGTGTATTTGTTACACAAAAAGAGTCTCAACGTTCTCTTAGTTGAAGAGACTGACCCTTTTAGCTATAGAGAATCAATGTTGGACATCGACTCAGTGAAATGGCAAGACGCCATGAAATCCGAGATGGACTTAATGCATGAGAATCAAGTTTGGAACTTGGTTCCGCTTCCCGAAGGAATAATTCCTATCGGTTGTAAATGGATTTACAAGAGGAAGTGAGGGCCCGAAGGAAATGTTGAATCCTTTAAGGCCCGACTGGTAGCTAAAGGTTATTCGCAGTGACCTGATGTCGACTACGATGAAACTTTTTTACCGGTTGCAATGCTAAAGTCTATTGGGATTTTGTTGTCAATTGCCGCTTATCATGATTATGATATTTGAAAAATGGATGTCAAAACAGATTTTCTAAATGAATTTCTTGATGACGAAATCTATATGGAACAGCCGGAGGGTTTTGCATCTAGCAAAAACTGGGGCATGGTATGCAAGCTGAAGAAGTCCATTTATGGATTTAAACAGTCTTCACGAAGTTGTAATCTTCGATTCGATGAAATAATCAAATTGTCTGGTTTTCTCAAGAATTCGGAAGAATCATGTGTATATAGGAAGGCCAGTGGGAGTATGGTGGTATTTTTAATTCTCTATGTTGACGACATCCTTATCATTGGGAGTGATATTGGGATGATGCAAGGTGTCAAAGCTTACGCCTGTAAGAATTACTCCATAAAGGATCTAGGTGAAGCTTCTTATGTTTTAGGCATAAAAGTCTATAGAGATAGAGAAATGAAGCTTATTGGGTTATCCTAATCAACGTACATAGATAAGATCTTCGAACGGTATAATTTTGGTAACTGTAAGACATCAAATATACTGTTCAGACATGGCTTACATCTTTCGAAGAAGATGTGTCCGCAAACAGAAGATTAGAAGATTAGAATGTCTAATCAACCTTATGCTTCGTGTTTGGGCAACATCATATTTTCCATGTTATGTAATAGGCCTGATATCAGCTTCGCAGTTAGTGTGACTAGCAGATTTCAGTCCAATCCAGGAAATGACCATTGGATGGCCATTAAACATATCCTCAAGTATCTTAAAGGCACTAAGGATAAGTTTATTATCTATGGAGGAAACGAACTGCAAGTTAATGGGTATATGGATTCCGATTTCCAATCGGATCCTGATGATAGAAAGTTTACATCAGGATTCATGTTTACCCTTAACAGAGGTGCAGTTTGTTGGAAGAGTTCCAAACAGGGGTCGAAAGCTGATTCCACCACAGAGGCGGAATATATTGCAGCTTCTGAAGCTGCAAAACAAGCTATATGGGTTAAGAACTGTTGGGATGCGGCCGCGAGTGCGCAGCGAAAAATCAACAATTACGAAATTATGATGCCGCTATCCCTTTGCCCAAGACCCATTTGTTTTAATTATTCTACAAGCCTAGGCATGTTACTATATATTCTAAGCACAAAAACTCATAAAACATGCAAATAACATAAACCTAAACATGCTAACTATCATAAGAACTTTAATTAAAATAAAGAAAGAAAAAGACTTACTTGAACCGAAGACTCTTCCAGTCCTCCCTCTCTACAAGCTTTACTCGAACTCAACAAGCTCTTCCATGTTCCAAAGAGCCACCCAAGTGTGTGGCCTCCAAAGATGCACACACCAAAGCCAAAACTCAACGGCAAGACTACGCCTTGAGTGCACTTTCTTTAATTAAAATAAAGAAAGAAAAAGACTTACTTGAACCGAAGACTCTTCCAGTCCTCCCTCCAATCTACAAGCTTTACTCGAACTCAGCAAGCTCTTCCATGTTCCAAAGAGCCACCCAAGTGTGTGGCCTCCAAAGATGCACACACCAAAGCCAAAACTCAACGGCAAGACTACACCTTGAGTGCACATGTATTTTGCCCTTGGTGCTAGCCTATGCAAATACCTCAAAATTTTTAACTCGAGGTTCCTCTAGTTAATTAGACTTAAGGATCCTCAAAATCAATGGCTTACTCTTAAACTTTAGAGTTGCTCACTTATATAAACCCAAGATATGAAAGGTTTGGTGCAAAAATTTGTAAAGAATTCATTGGGTTTATATATGTGCTCCAAAGACAACAAAATTAATTAAGAATCCGATGTGGGATAAATGCTAATTTAATCTTAGCCATTAGATCTTAATTTAGTTGTTAATGAGATTATAAAACCCTAATAAGAGTTTGGGCCGAATTGGAATTCAAAACAAATAACAAATAAAAAAATTACTATTCATACACTATTCACATTACTATTCACATTACTATTCACGTTTATTTATTTATTCCAATTCCCAAAGTGCCTCTATCATCATTCACAAATCTCTAAGCCACTATGGAACCTCATAAATGATCTGTTCAATAATTAAACATATTGAACCATTTATGAACAATTCCTACAGCAATCATATATGCTGTTAAATTTATATTGTGCACTGTTAACCATTGATTTCGACTTTGTTGTGTGTGACCTTTTGGGTTCCCCTCAAGTTGGACATTAAATGAATCGTGATAATTTAATCGAACATAAATTATCCTCTGATCAGATGGTCGTTCGATTTCAATGACCAAGGTTGACATCTAGCAACATGCCAAGGCCCCCAAATGACCCAAACTTCATGTGTTTACTATATTGCAAACACGTGTATCTTTACAAACTTCATGTGTTTCAATAAATGACCCAATCATACCCTTATGACCGGATCTTTTGAATCGGGGAAGGAGAATGTCAAAGTTATTTTATCCACACATAAGATTGTAAAGACCTCAAGTCTAAGGACTAGTCATACAATCGATACATGAAAGTTCTCACAGACACATGGGATAAACACTCCATGTGAAAATTTTCGGCGGTCAGTTCGATGGACACGAGCAACTCATGCATCCATGTGATACACCAAGCGGACGGATCTCCGCTAGTAGCCTATGAGATCGGCTACCCCACTTAAGGGCGGATCATATCATCATGCTAGTCTCTCCGCTTTGTGAACGCCCAGATTATTCACAAAACTGTGACTAGGAACGTTTAAGAGTAATGATTCTCATAAGGCGTGGAAGCCATCATCTTATTACTCCAATGGCTTTATTACAGTGTTTGGTGAATAGGGATATTATTTAATTATTTAAATATTTAACATTTAAATATCTAAATAATTAATTAATATAATTATTATTGTATATGTATTTCATTTACATTAAATAACAAATACATATATTAATGGCATGTGTCAAAGTCTCATTTGACAATTAATTAATATGTATCAAATCAAATTTTGTATCAAATACAAATACATATTAATTATTAATTGACCAAAATCCCCTAAAACATATGTTTTTGTTTAACTATTTAAATGATTCGAATTAACTCATTTAATCCGTTGAAGTATTATGAATAATCTGTATTATTCATAACGCGTTACCCAAGTGCTCAATGAGTACACTTCATATTGTGGGACTCTCTAAGTTTATGTTTATTACTCCAAGGGCTTTATTACAGTGTTTATACAATTTCACTCCATACACGCGAAATCCAATTTTGTGTCCATAATTCACCCACACATGAATTATGACGACCACAGATAATCTCGCTAAACTATGCAAGTCGAGATCATTGCATACATATAATCCCTCCGTCACAGGCTATCCATATTATAACTGGGATATAGATAAGAACGTCAAATCCTTATGGTATAATATAGTCGACTTTCAAATTTACGATCTTTAAATAACACTCGGAACTTGCTTCTGAAGTTATACCACGACCATGGATTTACTAGATCGTAAACACGTGTAGGATACATATGCCCTGTACACAGGACTGACGGATTCTATCTTGATACGCACTGGATATCATGAGCATCAGTCCACACCCAATGAACAGACAAAGGTCTGATCTAAATAGATCGGTGACGTGACTACCATCAAAGTGTGGATGATAACTCATATATCCAATGTGGTATCTCAAGTCGAAAGACCACTATGCTCACTCAACTCGAGAAGATTCCTATTGACATTGATGTACCATCTATTAGGAAATCTTCAGTGAGTCGTTCAGTGTTTATCAAATAAACATGTCTATACGAGTCTCCCGAGACTCATGGTTCATTGGGATAAACCATCGGAATAAGTCACGATATACGACATGTACTGGTCTCAGTGGATTTTACTAACCGACCCGTGTTAGCATCTTGACCATGAACTTTATTTAAAGATATACAACTTATAGTGACGTTTCTCAATGTCAATTACAAACTACGTTGTAACTGCATACTACATTATAAATCATAGGGTCTTTGTCTAATATACACATATCACTAAATCAGATTTAGTTTCAATCTAATCATAATTAGATATCTAATCGTAATTAGATCGAATATGTATATAAAAGACAAGAGGTGCTACCATTAAATAAGTAATATTGTGGAAAAAAAGGCATTGTTCGTATTCATGAATTGGACATAAATACGATCAGGATTGGCGCTCCGAGCACCAACCCTAACAGATAGAAGCATGAAAATGCCTAAGAGTGTTGCAGAGGATATGCTTGTTCAAGTAGGTAATCTTTACTATCTATTTATTTTGTTGTTTTGGGTTTTCGCATGTACCCAATCAATACTCCGTCATTTTTGGAATACCGTTTTTTTTTTCACAAGCAATGCATTGATTAATTATAGGAGTGGCGGGCTAAAAATAACTTTTAGAAACATGGTTTTGGATTTGAATATTTTTAGCAATATGGTTGAACCTAAGGAAATTGAGGATATGCATGAGTTATGTTTGGTGGATTTAATTGTTGATAAATATATTGATGCATGTTCGTTTGAAATTATACATGATGTAAGTTTTGATAATGATTCAGAATTACTACTATAATTTGTTGATAATATTTTGGTGATAATGATAATGATGATGAATCTGTGAAAAATTGAGGATTTACAAAACGTTTTGCCTACTACATAAACTATTTTTCCAATTTTGCCTAAGTTCGGTGAACCAAACTGTCTAGTTCAATCAACTAAACTTGTTGTTTTTTAAGATGTTTGCCATGGGACCGATGGCTGAACTTTTTGGCCCGAAATTGAGACCTTATCCCTTTCCCAGAATTGTTTCTTTCTGATTTTAAGACTTCTAAATTGGATTTTAAGCCTTTACCAAGCAATTTGAAATATGCATATCTTGGACCAAATGAAACTTTTCCTATTATAATATCGTCATCACTTACTTTGGACCAAGAACATGAGTTGCTTGTGAAGCTTAATGAGCACAAAGGTGTTTGGACAATGGCTAACATTAAAGGTATCAACCCTTTAATTTGTACACATAAGATAAAAATTACGAAAAATGTATGACCAATACGACAACCTGAATGCCGACTTAACCCCGCTATGAAGGATGTGGTTAGGAATGAGGTATTGAAATTATTAGATGTTGGTGTCATTTACCTAATCACCAATTCTTCATGGGTTAGTCCAACCCAAGTAGTTCCCAAAAAGGCAGGACTCACTGTTGTAAAAAATGAGTCCAATGAGTTGAATCCCAGACGAGTCCCTACTAGTTGGCGCATGAGCATTGACTACCAAAAACTTAATCTACTAACGGATAAGGACCATTTTCCTTTACCATTTTTAGACTAAGTACTAAAGAGAGTCGTTGGTCATGAGTATTATTGTTATCTTGATGGCTATTCTGGTAACTACCAACTTGAAATAGCTCTCAAGGATCAAGAGAAGACCACATTCACTTGTCCTTTTGGGACTTTTGCTTTTAAAAGAATGTCATTTGGTTTATGCAATGCACCCGCCACATTCCAAAGATGCATGATTTCAATTTTTTCCGATATGATTGAGGATTGTTTGGAAGTGTTTGTGGAGGATTTTTCAATGTTTGGTGATTCATATGATGCTTGCGTGTTAAATTTGAAACATGTGTTTGCTAGGTATGGGGAGAAAAATTTGTTGTTGAATTGGGGAAAATATCATTTTATGGTTCGACAAGGCATAGTTCTAGGACATGTCATTTCTTCTCAAGGTATTGTGGTTGATAAGGCCAAACTTGACATAATTTATATTGCCACCACCTAGACATATAAAAGATGTTAGATCATTTTTAGGACATACAGGATTTTATAGGAGATTTACTGAGAACTTTAAATCTATTACACTTTCTATGAGTAATCTCCCTAAAAATGATATTCCCTTTAAATGGACTAATGCATGCCAAACAATTTTTGAAAAATTGAAGCATATGTTAACCATTTCACCTTTCATTCAACCGCCTAGATGAGACTATCCATTTGAAATCATGTTTGATGCTAGTGACTTTGCATTAGGGGCCGTTCTTGGCTAAAGGCTAGACAAGAAACCTCATGTCATATCATATGCTAGTAAGACTCCCAATAGGGCACAATTGAATTACACCACTACGGAGAAGGAATTATTAGCTTTTATCTTCGCCTTGGAAAAATTTCAAACATATGTCTTAGGATCTCCTATCATAATTTTCACGTATCACTCGGCCTTAAAATACTTGTTAGCAAAGAAAGATGCAAACCTAAACTAGCAAGATGGATATTACTCATACAAGAATTTGACATAACAATAAAAGATAAAAAAAATTGAGTGGAAAATATTATTGCCGACCACTTATCCCGTCTAGCTCTAGATGGCCAAACTAGAGAATAATCTATTCATGATTCCTTTCCAGATGAAAGTTTGTTCCTAGTTTCTTATTTGCCATAGTTTTTGGATATAGTGAACTACCTTGTTACAGGCGATATTCCAAGGAACTGGAATGCACAAGAAATGAAAATATTTTTTAGGGAAGTCTAAAATTTCTTTTATGATGAGCCTTATCTTTTCAAATATTGCAAAGACCAAATAGTTAGAAGATGTGTGGCTAAATATGAAATTGAAAGTGTGATTTCTTTTTGTCGTTATGGTGCTTGTGGTGGTTATTTTTCATGTGAGAAAATATGTAGCAAGATACTTAATTATGGCTTTTATTGGCCAACTATGCATAAAGATATTTTTACTTATTGTAAATATTGTGATGTATGCCAAAAGTTAGAAACAATTTCCAAAAGGAACATGATGCCTATGTCACCTATTTTTTTTGTTGAGATTTTTGATTGTTGGGCCATTGAATTCATGGGTCCCTCTTCTAGCTCTTTTGGCCATCTTTACATCTTAATGGTGGTTGAGTATATTATTAAGTGGGTGGAAGCCATACCAACTAGAAAAAATTATCACAATATTATGTGCAAGTTCTTAAAAGAAAATATTTTTTCTAGGTTTGATATGCCAATAGCTATAATAAGTGATGGTGGATCTCATTTTTATAATAGGCTTTTTCAAGCATTAATGAAGAAATATGAGATCACTCATAAAGTTGCCACCCCTTACCATCCCTAAACTAGCGGTCAAGTTGAATTAGCCAACAAATAGATCAAAGGCATCCTACAAAAGACAGTTAACCTCAATTGTAAAGATTGGTCAATCTAGTTAACCGATGTTTTATGGTCATATAAGACTGCCTATAAATCTCCACTTGGAATGTCTCCTGACCATCTAGTCTATGGGAAGACATGTCATATTTCGGTAGAACTAAAACATAAATCATTATGGTCTTTGCGTAAAATGAATTTTGATTTGCATGTTAGTGGCTCTAATAGGAAATTACAATTGAATGAATTGGATGAGTTTAGATTGTGTTATTATGAGAATGCAAAAATTCACAAGGAAAGAATGAAATTGTTGCATGATAAGCAAATAAAAAAGAAAGAATTGCTCAAAGATAAAAAAAGTCTTACTTTATGATTCTAGACTCCACCTCTTTCCTAGCAAACTTAAATCAAGATGGATTGATCATTTCATAGTCAAGCATGTGTATCCTTATGGTGTCATTGATATCATGAATCCTAAGGATAGTTCCATTTCTAAGGTCAATGGCCAAAAATTGAAACCATACTTGGAGAATTTTGCACTATAGATCACATGCATTGGCTTGTGTGACCCTTCCTATACTTGATCCTTTTGATTAGGCATGTTTGTGCTCCCATTGAAAAATCTAAATTATTTCCTTTAAAATCCAAATCCAATAATACAGTTTCGGAAATATGACTTTAAAAGACTTTGTTTGCCAATTTATAAGAAAATTAGATGTGAAGCATATCTCCGACCCAAAGAGGGCATTCAAGCCGTTACTGAACGTAAAACCAGAGGAGTATGTGAGCCACAATCACAACTACCCATACATATTATCCAAATTCGTCAAAATCCAATTTTTTTTCTTCTAGTTTGCTAGTTTTAATTATTTGTTTACATGTTTAATGCTAATTTATGTGTTTAGTACTTTGTGGAGTTTTAATTTTTACAATTTTCTCTATTAATTACTGCATTTCCTTTATATTTTCAATCACTTTTGACTGCACGTGAAAATACATTATACCAACGGTTTGGTTAACCTAACTCTATAGTTCGGTTAACCGGCCTTTCTGTGCCGTGCAAAAAATTAATTTTCTAACCTAATTTTACGGAGATTTCTATTCCAATCTGATTACATTCATTAAAGACTCCAAGGTATACTCTAACCTTATCTCTTGTCTTTAAATTTAATGCATTAAGGACCATGCAAAATTTAGTTAGGGGGTGTTTTCATGTTTCACATGTTCTTAGGTTTAGATTTTACGTTGTTGATATTTTGATGCCTATGAAATATGAATTTTGATGAATCATTTTTTTGGCAACTTAACTTTTTCTTGTACTTGGTTTAGTTTCATAATTGAATAGTATTACTACATGTTGCACGGTTATCTCTTTTGCCATTTAAGTTTGGTTACTTGGTAATTTTTATCTAGACTCATTTATTGTATGCACTTTCAAGCTTTATATTGATTGATAGGTGTGCATATATTTTTAAAACTATCAAGCTTTTTACAATTTTTTAAGATAAGAGAGTGAGTGATTACAATGTTGCAAACTAATATTGATTTGTTGATTTGTTACATTGCATGGAAATCTTTACATGTATAATAATTTGGAGAATGATGAATGTCAATTTAGATATATTTTTGGACTTTTCAAGCCATATTCCATAATAAATCCCTTAGATAAGCTTCATTGAGTCTTGAAAACAAAAATCAAAAACATTCTTTGACCTCCTATATATGCAATTTGACCCACACCAAATGGAGTTGAGCTTAATTTCTAAGACCTTCATGCTTAATACTTCCATGTATATGCTTAAGGGTGACAATCGTGATGGGGTTGACAAAAAAAATATTAGAGATATTCTATGACAAATTAAAAAGACAAATGTTAAAAATGAAAAGTTCTTCTACTTGATCAATATTCAAAAAAAAAAACAAGAAGAAGAAAGGAAAGAAAAATAGTTGAAAGTGTGAATTTTTTTTTTAAAAAAATATGGGTATATCATTTTTGAAGAAAGAATGTCTAGCATACTTAGAAAACCTTGCACTACCCAAATTTTCCTTCTTTGAGAAACCTAACATTGGCCACATTATAACCATATTCATAGACATTTTGACTCTAAGTTGTACTTTAAAGAATTTTGATTTCCATTGAATGTACTTATCATATTATAAATATATGTATAATACTTGTACCAAATGATTTGCCATTATCATATTTTGAGTAACCACCCTTGTGCAACTCCATTGAGTGAAATTCCAAACATTTTACCTTAACACTTAATTGTCTACCTTGCGAGGCATAGAGTTATAGCTTTAGCTTGTAAAATTTTCTTGTGTATGCATGTTTAACACTTGTATTTGAACTTAGCGCGCACACACCTTAAGTCTTTATAAAAGTTGTTAAGTGAAATAATTTTTACTTCAATTGTAGATTTGACTGGCCTTTAAGCTTGAATATTCACTCATGAAACATGATCATAGTTTTGCTAAGTTATGAGCTATCATTTTGTTTCATTTTCGCTTTATTTTGCTAGAGACTAGCAAAAGCTAGTTGGGGGTATTTATGATTGATCGCGATATTATATATCTAGCACGCAAGCTCACATATCGCTAAAGTAATATAGTGACTGATAGTCGGATGTCGAACCCATATGGATTTATTACCTACGTTATTAATTATTACGACTAATTACCTACGAGTATCTAATTAAAATTAAATGTGATATTGGATCGAAATTAAATTAAAGCTAAAGAGAAAAAAATATAACTATAGTAATTTCAAAGGTAATCAATGAGAAGAAGACATCCGGGGTTGTGAATCCCCCCAGCATTATTCTAAAGATGAATTGGTTTTCCTATACTCGTGTAATAAATTGACTTATTAACCTGAAATGCTAAAATATCCACAAGCATCTTTCGATGATCATATGCAAATATTCAGAATAAGTTAATTAACTATATTTATATATCAACTAATTAACCCTAAATTTATTAAGATCGGGTTCCAATTATGACTTTATCCGCCCTACAGGTATATTTTTATCCTATAGGGAAATCCCTAAGATAAGATCGTGTGTTGTTGAATCTAAGCCTAAACCTAAAATTTCTTTGTCAAGTTCAATTAAGTTTACCACATCAATCCTATTAATGATCATGCAACCAGACGCATTAAGAGCAAGATTAATAAACGGGCCAAAATATCACATAAGATATAACAAAACTCAATTTATAAACTCAAAATACTGGATTTCATCACAACCCCAAATTATAGGTTTAGTTACCACATATGCTCAAAAACTCTAAATAGATATTCAACAATAAAAAAAACATTAAAGAAGTAAAAAGAAAAAGAAACTATGTCGAGATCGTCAATTTTCGCTCCCTACTGTTGAGTTTCTATGTTGTGCTTCCTTGATGCGCTTTGTCTTTCTCTCAAAAATCTCTTTTGAAGGCTTCAAAATATGTTATGAGACTCTCCACAAGGTTTTGGGATGAGTTATTGCTTAAATATGAGGTTCATAGGTGTTTCCCACTTAAAAATAGAGTCGTGAACAAACTGGATACGCGACTCGTGTCGCGACACACGTGATCGTGTGTCGCAATGCCCACGTTCTTCATCGGCGCGTCGCGATGCGCTCTGGTGGACGTCGTGACACACCACCAGCAACCACTTTCTGGACACTTTTTGAACTAGCAGGCATCTCGACGCGTGATTCAGCGTCGTGACACCCGTTTTAACTTCGAATTTCTCTGTATTTTGTCATTTTCATCCCTCGTTGATTTCGTTGAATCTCGATATTATTTTTACCTGTAAAATGAACCCAAAATATATCAAAATGCTCATAAAACCCGAGATGACTCACAGAATATCAAGCTAGAGGGGCGAAAAAATATATACATATGGGTCGCTCATCAATGATGCTCATATATTGATATATTTAAGGTATGTTTAGACCCAGATTAACATCTTTTTAGAAATAAAAGTCTAAATTTAGAGTAAGATGATAAACTTATAACCTTATTGTGAATTAATTGTGTTTATGGTATTGTAGGTGCAAAAATATCAACAATACATGAAAGGGACATGTTCTACACTAAGTTACTCCAATTTATCAAGAAAACGACTTTATTTTCCACCAAAACATTAAATACATCAACTAACTCAAAGGAAAATGTCAAACATAATTAAAACTCGTCAACCAACAACTCCAATGATGACATTCTTACCCTTTAATATAATTTGAATTTGGCTTTACAAATCAAGCCCTTTTTTAGTCTTTTGATTTTAATTTTGCCTATATATTGGTCCATAATCTCACAACTCTCTCTTTATTTTGTAGTTTGTAATCTTTTTAGTTTAATTAAAGTTTCTCTCAATTCTCTACATCTTTTTTCCTCCCTCTCACATTCTTCTCCATATTTCTCATTTAATTTCAAGCTTCATGCTTTCAAACTTTAGGATGAAAACCTTCTTTTTGTCATTCCTTATGACAAATATAGGTTAGGAATGGCACGAGGATGGTTCATCCCCTTGTGGCCAAGTATTTTGATTGGCTCGGGGCATGATTCATTCTGTCGAGGCCTTATTACTATGAGAATGACATAAGGAGGGTTCATTCCCTTGTTGCCAAGTGTTTTGATTGGCTCGGTGTTGGATTCGCTCCGCCGAGGCCCTATTACTATGAGAATGGAACGAGGAGGGTTCATTCCCTTGTGGCCATATTTTGATTGGTTTGAGGCTGGATTCGTCTCGCTAAGGCCATACTATTGTGAAAATGGCACAAAGAAGGTTCATTCCCTCTCGCCCAAGTGTAATGAATGGCTCGGAGCTGGATTCATTCCGTCGAGGCCTTATTATTTAAATGGCACGAGAATAGAGTTTTTCCTTGTAGCCGGGTGTATAATGAATAGCATGAGGTTGGAGTTTCTCCCATATGGCCTTGTTAGAATAGCATCAAATAGTCGAGCTCCCTCGGGTTCATGGAATTGAATGGCATGAGGTCAGAATTTCTCTTTCATTGACTTGCTGAGATGAGCAGTAATAAGAGGGTTGAGATCCCTCGGGAACACTATAGTAGACAACACGGAGAAATTTTCCCCTAGGTTATGTTTTTGATTGGGCTTCAGGATGAGAAAAGTAAAGATGATGACACTAACCTCAGTTTTTGGCTAAGTGCCAACCAGTGCTGACTCAAGTCGACCCTAAGAATGGGACGATGTCTCATGGCGTCAAAATGGGTCGCAAGTTCTCAGATCATTCTACCTTTCATGTCGACGGAGGGGTATAAGATTACGACGTCAATGTGATTAGGCTTAGAGATAAGATTACGACATTAATATGATTGGGCTTGGAGATTGCTATCATCAGTGAAGAGCTTCTTTGAAAGGTCATTCGTTCGAAGCACCGAAAAGACTGTGGTTGGGTCAAAGAATATAGGGCAATAATAGCCCTTGGGGAGTTTTTTCTTCAAAATATTCTAAGTATTGAAAGGTGCCACAAGGCATCGGTCTGGAATGATTAGCCTCAATAGGGAGTCACAATGGTGGAATTGGATGGACTATTGGTCTGGTCAGGATAAGTTTTTTAGACTGGGTCAATTCATTAATGTGCTCAGGCACCAATATTTATTATGGAGGAAGGGTCCTCATTGGATCACTTGATGGGGTTAGTTCAGTTATGTTGCAGAGTTATTGTTACAAGTTTGTAAATTTTTCCAAGTATTGTATGCAGACTACCCTAGAACGGGTCTTTGCTTGGTGTATGCGTCAGTGTGAGTAAAGTAAAGTAAAACAAGAGAATAAAATAAAAGTGTTTATTCATTGTTGGGTGAGATCATTTACATTTTGGTCCTTCTCAAATTCTCTACGGAGGGTGTGTTAATTACATTGGAGGGGTCGAGAATGTCTTCGGCCATAACAGCAGTATGGATTAAAAGAGGAGTTATGACAGTGGCAGTAGAAGGAGGAGCAGCAGAGGTAGAGACAATAGTATGAGGGGCAACAGAGGTAGAGGCAACATGAGCATCTGAGGCAGAGGGCATTATAGTCAGAGAGACCGGGTCTTCAGCCATCTGGGACACCCTAGGGACGTCCTCTTCAAAAAAACTCCTCGAAGGGTTCGTCTCCCTTCGAAATCATGAAGACTGCCTCTATGATCTTGTCAAGATCGACATATAGGTCGCTCAACCCGGATTTAGTTTGTTGATCTCCTTTTCGACCAGAGTTACATTGGCTTGTGATAGTTTTAGTTCTGAGGTTCGAGCAACGATCTCAGTCTGGGCCTCGTCCTTTTCACTCTTTGTCATTTGGATGGCCCGACGAAGTGAATCATTTTCGGCTTTAGCTTCATCTAATTTTTTATTTAGCTCCGCCGCCTTTTGGGTCAGGCTACTCTCGAGTCTCTGGGCCTGACCATCCTCTGCAATGGTACTTGTGAGCACGTTCACATTATTGGCCAACAGCCATTTGCACAAAATAATGGTTTGATCAGTTAGAAAAGCTAAATAATGAATAAAAATAGGTTAGGGATCATTACCTTATATTAAAGGCGACAAATTTTCTTAACGACCTCCTCGGGAGAAATATCCTCATAGGCACAGGCCCATGACAGAGTTACTTACTGAGCCATAAAGTTGAAGGCAGGGACAAGGTGGCTCATCTTCTCCCTTATATTCATGAGGAGATCTTCGGTCCCTAGAAAGTCAGTTGCTGTTATTTGTGGGGCGGGGACCATCGGGGATTTTTCGCGGGATTTTTTAGTTTGAGTTAGAGGCACAGTTTCCTCCAAAGTGGGCTCAAAAGTCTCACCACCGACTTAGTGAAAACACATTTTTGACTGTTTCGAGGCCCGTGGTGGTGTTGCAGTGGTCTGAGGTATTGGGACTGGAACGTGTCTTTGTTGGGGGATTGGAGTTGTGAGTCAGGGTCGACTCTCATTGGACCCACATAGGGTTATTCTTTTGTTTTTCTTGGCCACATTGAAGTGGTTAAACCTTTTCTCATATATGGTTACATCAGAAACATAAGGTTAGAAGCGATAACATATGATCGAGTCAGATAAAGAATAGAAAGTAAGAGAATAGTAAAGCAATCAAAGAAGGTTAGCCAGTCAGTCTACTGAGCTGTCTGTCGAAGAGTGGATGGGTCATCGTTATAAGGCCCGCGTCGGCGAATGAGTAAGAGTTGACGATGTCTCTGTAGTGGCCTACATATTGGGATGCCATTTGTATTCTTATCCTGAAATGATGACGTATTTTTTAGGGTCACCCCAACAAACTACAAGGGGTTACGAGGATGTTAGTAAGTTAAGGCTGAAAATCCTCAGTATGGAAAAAAGGAGAAAGTCTGGGAATTACCTCATGCTCTAAAGACATTTGGGACGAAGATCTTCTCATCATCGTAGAGTTACTCTTGTCCCCACATACCATTGACCCAGAACCATTTGTCCTTGAAATTTTTGTTGGTAATTGGGAGGTTGGTGATCATGTGATTGCCGCCAGGCTTAGATAGACAAGTAATTCCAACCCTTGTATTCCTTAACATTGGCATTCAATTGGTAGAGCCTCTTCAACTCTAGACCGATGGTTCATTCAGACTGGCCCACCTCTAGATGACGTAGAGGCCAACAATCACTCTCAACCCGTTTAAGTTTAGTTGGCATGGGGCCAAGTTTATTGCGGCCAATGTTTTGGCGAAGTACCCTTGCATGGGCAGCCTCAGACCCATGTCAAAGAAAGCCAAGTACACTACAACCGCACAACCAGATGAACTACTAGCCTGGTCACCTTCTTAGGGTACATACAGGCTAATCCTCTCAGGGATGTTTAACCTCTCCCTCAAAAGGTCAAGCTCAGCATGGGTTATGGTTGAAGCCTTGTCCATGTCCAGGCCCTCAAAGTGCGTGGGTGGATATATTAGGTTGAGGCAATGGTGTCTGATGGTGAACGATTGATTTTCCTCTTCTAAATGGGTTGGAGTGGTATCAAGGTCAAAGGGTATTGGTGATCCCGAGCTTCCCATATCGATCGGGTCGGTAGGTTGTGAAACCGGTACCACAGCCATAATGATGGTGAGCGGAGCTACAAAAGAGGCTTCAGATTCTGACATTCCTAAAAAGGAATGACTCCGAGGAGGAAGGTTAGTCAAGTTAATTAAGCCCGTTTTATAATTGTATATGAGTATGGTTGAGTTGGACATATTATCTACCTAGGGTATATCTTGTCTTCTTTATCGAATAGCTAGCCCTAGAAAGCTCTAAGTGCCATAGTAATGGTGAAAGTAAGTTCTTACAGATCATGAACATAACCAAAAAAAGAAACCTGACTCGATATATTTATGAGAATTTAAACCACCACCCTCTAAGTTCAAACGTGAAGTATGACATTAAACATACAAAAAATCAGGGAAACATACATAGCAACAGTACAAAACCCAGAAACCAATGATTAAACCACAATAAACCCAGAAAAACCATAAATATGCCATATTCATCATTCGAAGCATGTGTTCATCATGCATCGGTTGCAGAATATAGAGGTGTTTAAATTTTCGGGTCAACCCGTGACCCGACCCGCCTTGCGCGGGTTTCAAAAGAAATTAGTGGTTTTTCGGGTCAACCAGACCCGAAATTTACGGGTTGGGTCACGGGTTTGACATTAAAACCCGACCCGACCCAACCCAACCCTATAATATTTTTATTATTTTTTAAAAATTTTATTGTTTTTTCTAAAATTTTTATTATTTTTCTAAAGTTTTTACTATTATTTCATTTATTTATTACTTTTATTGTCTTGAAGTTTTTTATATATGATAATTTTCGGGAAATAAAATAATTATTATTTATATTTTAAAATAACTAATTCATTAAAAAAAATTATTTTTTTTTGCTGACCCGACCCGACCAAATCGGGTTGCACCTCCGCGTGACCCGACCCGATCGGGTCTTATAAAATTTTAAAAAACCCAACCTGACCCGACCCATGAACACCCCTAACAGAATGTAAAACAAGATAAGAACGTAGAGGGGGTCAGTAAATACTTACTTGTACATATGATTGATGGTGAAGATTGAATATTTTTATTGCTTTAAGAAGCTAGTGGTTTGAAGTGTGCGGAGAATTCCGAGGATTTGAGAGTTTTTGCAAGAGGACTGCTAAAGTTGTGAGAAATAGAGAAATGGCCTTTATATAGGCTGCTCGAGTTGATCCATGCCAATGGCTTTAAGAAAAAAGCTTTGGATATATGCCATGTATCGGGTCAATTGCATCCGTTGAATTCAAATTAAGGGGTTGGATAGAAGCCACATGCTTGGTTAATCTCAGACGTCCAAGTTTTGTCGGATAAGTCACGGATGGATGACATCTGGCACATCGATGATACAAAACAAAAAATAGATTTGATCGATGTGATGGTTATTTAACAAGGCTAATTATGCCTTTGTATATCGAATGAATTATTCAATACCTAATATGAATAATTCATTCATATTTCACCTAAACATATTTATTCAATAACAAATAACGATATAAATAGTTAAGAAACGTCGCAAAACTTTTACGAAAATATTTTTCTGTAAAATGGCATAAAACATGTTTTTTTGACCGAACCGACTACCCAATACACATGAGGGCTGCCTAGGTCAGCCCCAATAGTATTAGGGCAGTTCATGGGCTGCCCGAACAGTGACAAATTCACTGTTTGGGCAGCATTCACCCGGTTGGCTCAAAAGTCACCCGGTAACGCCGTTTTTCGCCCTTTTCGCTTATTTCAACTCCGAAACAATTTCTGAAAATTATTCCAACACCCAAAACACATCCACTATATTCAATTGACATCATTTTCATCACAAACAATCCAGTTTTTCCATATATGATTTTGCAACAAAAATAATCAATTTTTCATACTTTAATCCAACTTTTTCAACATTAATCATATTAATCAAAACACCAACTCAAGTCAACACAAATGAACCACCCAAGAACAATTATAGGCATTACAAGACTGGTCATAACACTCTAGAATGGCAACTTATCATCAAATGACAAAATTGGATAAATATTATAATAATATCTTTCAATTCTACATCACACATGCTCAAATCCTTCCATTTCATCCTCCAAAACCAAAAACCCCAAATATATAGAAAAAAAAAGAAACCCTAGGATCTCACTAGATCATCAAGAAACAAGAAACATAATTTCTAAGCTTAGGGATTTGTAGAATTACCTTTAATCCTCTAATTCTTTAAGCTTTTTTTTTTTTGATTTTCTTCATTTTCCATCTTGAATCATCAAAAATAATTTGAGAGCTATTTTAGGATATAGTTTCGGCCATAGAGGAGTAAGTGATGAAGAAAACAAAATTTTCTAAATAAAAGGAAGGCCAATCGACTTTTCAAAGGGTAAAATAGTCAATTTTGTATTTTAATTTCATTAAATTAAAATAAAGATAAGATAAGCTTCAAGTTTGACAAATCAAATTTGCACACTTAAGCTTAATAAAATCATGTCATTTGTAACCAATAATAATTAAACATTTATCATAACTATTATGAAAAAAGTTTATCATTTAATTATTTAAATATTTAACATTTAAATATCAAAATAATAAATTAATATAATAATAATTATTATATATGTATTTTTATTTACATTAAATAACAAATACATATATTAGTGGCATGTGTCAAAGTCTCATTTGATAATTAATTAACGTGTATCTAATCAAATTATGTATCAAATACAAATACATAATAATTACGACTGACCAAAATTGCCATTTTTCATGTGTTTTCGTTTAACCGTTTAAACAATTCGAATTAACTCATTTAATCCGGTTAAGTATTATGAATAATTTGTATTATTCATAACACATTGACCAAGTGTTCAACGAGTACACTTCATATTATGAGACTCTCTAAGTTTCGGTTTATCCGTCACGAAATCCAATTTCGTGTCCATAATTTACCCAATCATGAATTATGACGACCACGAATAATCTCGCTAAACTATGCAAGTCGAGGTCATTGCATAAGTATAATCCCCCGTCACAGGATATCCATATTATACCTGGGATATAGATAAGAACGTCAAATCCTTTCGGTATAATATAATCGACTTTTCAAATTTACGATCTCTAAATAACACTCGGAACTGATTTCCAAAGTTATACCACGACCATGGATTTACTAGATCGCAAACACGCGTAGGATGCATATGCCCTATACACATGACTGACAGATTCTATCTTGATATGCATAGGATATCATGAGCATCAGTCCACACCCAACGAACAGACAGAGGTCTGATCTAAATAGATCGGTGACGTGACTGCCATCAAAGTGTGGAGGATAACTCATATATCCACTGTGGTATCTCAAGTCGAAGGATCACTATGCTCGCTCAACTCGAGAAGATTCCTATTGACGTTGGTGTACCATCTATTAGGAAATATTCAGTGAGTCGTTCAATATTTATCAAATAAACACCTACATGTCTATACGAGTCTCCCGAGACTCATGGTTCATTGGGATAAACCATCAGACCAAGTCATGATATACGACATGTACTGGTCTCAACAGATTTTAGTAACCGATCCGTGTGTAAGCCCGCTTTAACAAATTGAGTCTGTCCAACAAACCCAATTGTTTCCCTGAACCAGCATCTTTCATATTTTGTAGAACCCAAGTTCTACATCAATATGACTCAAATGCGATATCAATATTCTGCTATAGCTATTAAGTTGTCTATATATTTTAGAGATCAAATCCAACATACTATGTAGACAACAACAAACACAATATTAATATCAAAACTTCTAATCTATAAGGTCACTATACAACTTCATAAGTCAATACTTCATAAGTTGCAACGAATTCCACTAATACAGTAGAATCAACAGTGACATTCCCACTGCATCTTTTCTGACTTTATATGACATAGACCATCTAATGTCCAAAACTAATCTGACCCTAATGGTTGCGGATTATATTCTCCATGAATAAGAAACTCGTTCTTAATATCTCAGAGATCACAAAGAACATGTTTCAAGATCCATCTTATGGTCTATATTGTATCAAAATAGCTCGTAACTATTACGATTAAATTGATATCTTTAATCGCACATAATATATTATTCATTATGATATCATCATATGATTCATCAGATTGACTAGACATTCTAATCAATTTCTCTTTCGACAAAGGAATCATCCTTTACGAAAGATTAATATTATATACAAGAGACACACTAATTGTCAAACAGTTATACTAACTGTTATACAGATAGTTTTGATGTGTCATTTATTAGATCACATCTAATGCACGATTAATGTGAGTATCTCACAAGTCTCTTAGTTTTATATAATATATGAAACTTTATATTAAATATAACAGAGACTATTCTCTCTGCTATCACAGGGAAAATAAGACTTAGGTAAACCTTTTACCTCACAAACATCTCATTATTACAGTAATAATGATAATGTCGTTAGGATATATAATACTAGAAAGAAATTTGTACGCTCTCACTGACCCTATTATCAAATATGTATTCTCTATGCTTTGATAAAATCAAACAATCTGACTGTATCAAAATTAGAGAACACGGATTTCCGGAAAGCTTATTTGAGTCTATAGTAGCCTCCATAAGCTAGTATATCAAACTGTGATCTTAGCATAATACAAACTCTAGGGTCATTCTAGAATGAACTCTTCAAACAAAGAAACCACAACGGATCTCTCATTCGAAGAAAATATTCAGGAACGCCACTTTGCATTCTTTAGCCAAAATACATAGTTTAATATCATCATTAACCAACAGATCTTTAATTGTTCAATCAGTGCGACTAGAGACAAGTTTCCTCATAATCTATAATAGATCACTGAGTAAAACATTTCTCACTATCATACTGTAAAGATCAAACCTTTAACTAGCTCACATTGCTTTTGCTGCGCAAGTAATTTGCACATTTTATGAACTATTCATAACGAAAGCTTAATCAAGTTCAAAACTTGATCTTAGTAAGCTACGGACAATCTCAGATCTATGGTTCAAACTAACTTCCGAAATCGATTTCAAATATTGCTCCCACTATAAGTTATAGGATAATTTTCTTCGATAAGAAAGCAATAGAACCAATAAGTATCAAATACTTTGTAAATGATTCTGACATCCTATTGAACTTATACGGAAATTGTCATAGGGTTGTTTCATCTAATTAATTATGTGGTTCCATTTATAGTTTATCATTCTCACATTTGACTTCACTAAGTCAAGCTTTTTTCTGCAATCTTTAACATCTCATGTTACTCATTAAGTAATAAAATAATTTTATTACTCAGGATCGTAGAAAAGATATTATATCAAATAGATACAATATTCTATTAAATAGAATAAATGATAAATTTTTACTTGTACCTCCGAGGCGCAAGTACTTTCAATTATATAACCATTATACAAAAGAAATATTCAAATCTCAAACTTTTCAAGATTCAAATTTTCTACTTATACATATCATATACGTAACTGTAGAAACTAATGGAACATTAATTAAAAGGATGAATTAGTGTAATTGGAGCATAACCCCAAGAGTATTGAAACTAATTCGGTAACACTCAATATCAAACGAATCAAATCATATAAGATTCGATTTCTCCCACTGACCAATTCTATCACGATGGAATCGTAGAAGAATCATATTGAGTAAGAACCAAATTCATTAAATAACCTTAGAACTAATTGCCATAAATTCATATGTTTGATCATATCAAATATCCTTGAACAATTCAAAGACTCACAATGAATTTTAAAAATTATAGTTTTCAACACTTCAAATAGAATAACTTTGAACCAGTCAAAATATTCTATCTGCGTTTCATGAGAAACATATTGAAAGTTCTCGAACCATTCAAGACGTTCAATATATAATCTTTTAAAAACATGTAACTAAGTCATGACAATTCATTAACTAAGTTACGAAGTAAAGAAAACTATCAATGACAATTTACAATTCATTAAACTACATACTTCCAAAGTATTAGTTTAATAAATCTGTGGTCCAATAACCAATAATAATTAAACATTTATCATAACTATTATGAAAAAAGTTTATCATTTAATTTTTTAAATATTTAATATTTAAATATCAAAATAATAAATTAATATAATAATTATTATTATATATGTATTTTTATTTACATTAAATAACAAATACATATATTAGTGGCATGTGTCAAAGTCTCATTTGATAATTAATTAATGTGTATCTAATCAAATTATGTATCAAATACAAATACATAATAATTACGACTGACCAAAATTATCATTTTTCATGTGTTTTCGTTTAACCGTTTAAACGATTCGAATTAACTCATTTAATCCGGTGAATTATTATGAATAATCTGTATTATTCATAACGCATTGCCCAAGTGCTCAACGAGTATACTTCATATTGTGGGACTCTCTAAATTTAGGTTTATCCGTCACGAAATCCAATTTCGTGTCCATAATTTACCCAATAATGAATTATGACGACCACGAATAATCTCGCTAAACTATGCAAGTCGAGGTCATTGCATACGTATAATCCCCACGTCACAGGATATACATATTATACCTGGGATATAGATAAGAACGTCAAATCCTTTCGGTATAATATAATCGACTTTTCAAATTTACGATCTCTAAATAACACTCGGAACTGATTTCTAAAGTTATACCATGACCATGGATTTACTAGATCGCAAACACGTGTAGAATGTCTATGCCCTGTACACATGACTGACAGATTCTATCTTGATACGCATAGGATATCATGAGCATCAGTCCACACCCAACGAACAGACAGAGGTCTGATCTAAATAGATCGATGACGTCACTGCCATCAAAGTGTGAAGGATAACTCATATATCCACTGTGATATCTCAAGTCGAAGGATCAATATACTCGCTCAACTCGAGAAAATTCCTATTGACGTTGGTGTACCATCTATTAGGAAATCTTCAGTGAGTTGTTCAATGTTTATCAAATAAACACCTACATGTCTATACGAGTCTCTCGAGACTCATGGTTTATTGGGATAAACCATCGGACCAAGTCACGATATACGACTTGTACCGGTCTCAACGGATTTTACTAACCGACCTGTGTTAGTAAATCTTGATCAGAAACTTTATTTAAAGATATATAACTTATAGTGACGCTTCCCAATGTCAATTACAAATTACGTTGTAATTGCGCACTACGTTGTAAATCGTAGGATCTTTGTCTAATATACACGTATCACTAAATCAGATTTAGTTTCAATCTAATCATAATTATATATTTAATCGCAATTGGATCGAATATGTGTATAAAAGACAAGAGGTGTTACTATTAAATAAGTAATATTATGGAAAAAAGAATTGTTCGTATTTATGAATCAGACATAAATACGATCCAGATTGGCACTCTGAGCACCAACCCTAACAGTGATACCGACTCAGTCACATGAAAAAAAGGATTTAGAGTTCTCTGAGATTTTGTAAGATCCGACCCGATAAGGTCCTTACATATGAACCTAATCCAGTTGAAGAGTTAAAAGACATGGATTTAATAAGTATCATTTGCCTCGGTATCCTAACTCGAGGAATGAAAATGAGATCACAGGACGACCAACATTGAAGCCATATGACGTATGCCATAATTACAAAGATGTGCTTCTAGAAGGCTAATGATGACAAGTAAATCAATGATTCTCATTGAAAGTAGCCCTTGCTAGCTATATATAGGTCGGTGAAGTGGCATAATAGTGGCAAAGATGAGTCGTCGTAGGCCGCCATAAGTCAGTGCAGTGGTAGAGGAATGAGCTAATCTGACTGGCTAGGTTAAGGGTGGTTGAGGAAGGCAACGTTTGTAATGATGACCTAGTGACGTTGGCTGGCATCATGGTCGGTGGAATATTATCTTTGGGAGCCTATATAAAGAGGTTCAAGTCACTATTTCAAAGGTTAACAAATTTTACATTTCATAACTCGTAAAATCGAGAGCTTAAGAGCTAAAGATAAAGAGAGAAAGTTGGTCATTCACCTATCCATTTGTGAGAGCTGTATTGGGTTTGTTAAGACCTAAGGCAATTTATCATTGAATTGGTGCTGCCCTAATTTGTAGTTCGGGTCGGTCTTGACTCCAATGCATAATAAAATATCCTCATCTGTAGGAGCAAAACGGGGTTTACGACTATGCTTATGATGTCGGCGACCACTACATTATTGAGCTCGCAACCTGTAGAGGGTACGGATAATCCCAATGAGGGACTAACCATAAAATAAAGGAGTCACCACCTAATATGAAACACCGAGAATGGTTTAAGGCTGCACTACACCTTTCACAATGTCCGATATTGAATCCGTTTGGGTTCGGAATGGTACCTTATTGATGCCAATATAATATTTATGCTCAAATGAGGTATCCTCATATCTTATAATGCAAGAACATGCAAAAGTAGTTTAAAGACATACAATGCACAATCATAAATTATGAAAACAATAAGTAAAGTAAATATCTATAAATTATTACAGCATTGATAAAATCATGATAAAACAAATTTGGGCAAGCATTTCATGGGCCTGGCCTCGGAGAGGTCTGGTCGAATATAATTTACGGTAGGCCGGATATACACTATGATATTAATATCTGGCTGGACTTACTAGGAGTCCAGCTGAATATACTGCGTAAAACCAGAATCACAGAAACACAACATGTGCAACAATAAACAATACCATAATAAGCATAACATCAAGATATTAAATGATAACTATCACAGAAAAGTACATCATGCAATATAATAAACAATAAGTAAACAAATTATAACACGATACTTCCAGATATTTTTATCAAAGTCTGGCTGGATATATTTCATAAGTGGCTGGATATACTTGGTAGATCATATAGTAAGCATAACAAATCACGTATATTAATAGTTAAAGTAACCAAACAAAACAACAAAACATGCATAATTTAACAATGACGAGCGTAACATAAAAAATAATTAATCATGTAATTAACTAGATAAAGCAGTAAACATGACCTGACATGTTTATAGGCGGCTAAATATGTGTGTATGTTCGATCGGACGTGATGTATGTTCGGCCGGAGATACTATGTCAAAAATATAATCTCAAATATACGTTCAAATCACAAAGGGTGCCCTCAGGTCGTATATTTTTTCATGTTGTTTGGTTCTGAAGACCCCTCTGAACGTTAGGCCGCTGCGGGATTAACATAAGGAAATGTAGAACTCCAAAGATGGGTGACACAGGTTCTTCTCTCAAAAGTTTTCTGGGATTTTTAGGGTTTCTCACTTTAATTTTTCCAAAAGCTTATCAAAACTCTCTAGCCTCCCCATTGTGAAAGGATCATATTTTTATAGTGGAACTGATTGGTCTAAGGATGGAATGAGGAGCATGATCCCCTTTTCGTTCAAGCTGTCCCGAGTGACTGACAATCAAAACGTCAGATGCAGCTCGAACTATGTCCGGTCGAATGTATATTTTGGGACATACCTCTGGCTGAACATAATCAAGTCTGTGATTCCAGCTATTTGAATTTTTCACGTGTGCTGACAGCTCGATATATGTTCGGTCTGCTATTAAATCTGAATTGTATGTCCGGTTGGATATAATTAGATCCCTTAATTTCAGTGTTTAACAATCTGTTCATTAAATGACAGACGTGTTGTGTCCGGTCGGATTTAGGGTTTTCAAAGTATATCCGGCCAGATTTTAAGGTTAGAGAGAATGTAGGCCGAACATAGGTGATGTCCGGCAGGCTTTGGACTATATTCCTTGGAGTTCATTTCCATCCTATCATTCATCTTTATAATTTCCCAATTTTCAGAGGGTGTCCCCGTAGGAGACTCATCATCGGGCTATGTATAAAAATACAATGTCTACACTCTCTCTCCCTTGAACGTATGTTGGAGTCACTTTCCGTCGAACCACGTAAAATCTATGTGTTTATTCTGTCTGCTTGTTAAATTTGTGTGATTCTCTACTAACCAAACAAATTCACTATTCGAGAGAGGTTTATTTGAGGGATTAATTCCCTATTTTGACTTTCAAACGAAAAACAATGGTTAACAATAAGGAACAAGAAATTTCCAAATAATCCAAAAATTCCACAAGTAAATCAACAATAAAGTGTTGCATAAAATCAAATAAACAACACTTACATAAACCTAATAGGCTAGCAACAAGTGATTAGCAAGTCAACAACCATTACTAATTAGAGATGGCAATAATGAATATAAAAATTTAACTTGTATCTGACTCTAATATATTGGTTTTTATTAAACTTAGTCTTACTCAAATTAAATTCTATTTAGGAATGGAACAAGAAAAAGAGGGTGCAGATAAGTCATATAATTTTGTAATTTTTTTCATTATTATTCATTCATACGAAAATTATATATATATATATAGATATATATATATATATATTATATATATATATATAAAGGAGAATGATGTTGGAGGAAGAAAGTGTATCTAACGGCTCTCTTTATGTGGCTTAATTGACAGCCCAGATCATTTCATTGATAATTGGAGGAAAGAGAGTGAATTGATTGATGGAAATGGTCAAAAATTTTCAAATTAAAAAAAATAGAAAGTTAAAATAAAATCATTTAATTCTGTAACACCGTGCCGAAGGCACGGGCAAATACTGTAACACCGTGCCGTAGGCACGACCAAATATTGTAACACCGTGCCGTAGGCACGGACATCATTTAATTAAAAAATAAAATCATTTAATTCTGTAACACCGTGCCGTAGGCACGAGCAAATACTGTAATACCGTGTCGTAGACACGGGCCAAATATTGTAACACCATGCCGTAGGCACGGGCAAAAACTAGTATATATATATATTAGAAGTATGATACCAATATATACATTAGATCCGTCCAATTAAAATTGGTGGGACTATCCCACATGGCAATCCATAATTACGGGGTTACCCCCGAAGGCGGTGCAATTCCCAAGCTGGGAAATTATTCACCGCCATGCATCCTCATCTCCTTCTCATATTCCCTTCCCTTTTATCCCTTCATCACCATCATCACCATTCACCACCTCTACCTTTTCTTATATTTAAAAAAAAAATCTCACAAATCCTCCTTCCTTTTTCTTCTTTATTCCCCAACTCACTCCCTCCCTAGGGTTTTATTTTCCAATTTCTAATCTCTCTCTCTAATCTCTCGCTCTCTCTCGCTCTCTCTCTAATCTCTCCTCACTAATTGAACTGCTGATTGTGATTCTCAATTTCGTTATTTGTATAAAATCTTAGATTTTTTTTTTGGGTTTTTGATCGGGTGCGGTGAGATGCAGCTTGCAATTAGATCGGGAGCCGTCTGATCGCTTTCGCTATCGCGCGAGAGCGACGTCGTACCGATTTTCGGGGTGCGATTTCAGTGTATGGAAACTAGAAGCCGGAAGCGGGCGGAGGCTTCCTCTTCGTCTGGTCCCACCACTCGTTCTCACAACAGCAGCAGCAACAACAACAAACGCCCTCGCCTATCCTCCTCCACAACCACTAACCCCACCCCCACGCGCTCACGTTCGTCACGCGCTATCGTCCCAATGGACCCCACTTCTGGCGAATCTTCCGGTTCACGCCACAATTCCCGCCGCGCCAAAACTTCCGACAATTCCGCCGACAAGGGCAAAGAAAAAGAACACAACGATAATAACAATGACAATAGCAATAGCGAGATCGCTAAATTGAATATGGACATGAGTATTGACGATGATGATAACGACAGCGAGGGCGGAGCGGGGATTTTGCATCAGAATCTGACGTCAGCGAGCAGCGCTTTGCAGGGACTGCTGAGGAAGCTGGGGGTGGGTTTTGATGATCTTTTGCCGTCCTCTGCGATGGGAGGGTCGTCGTCGCAGCAGAGCGGGAGGTTGAAGAAGATTCTGTCCGGGCTGAGGGCGGATGGCGAGGAAGGAAAGCAAGTGGAGGCGTTGACGCAGCTCTGTGAGATGCTGTCGATTGGGACCGAGGAGAGTTTGAGTAACTTCTCGGTGGATTCGTTCGTGCCTGTTTTGGTTGGGTTGTTGAATCATGAGAGTAATCCGGATATTATGTTGCTTGCGGCCAGGGCTTTGACGCATTTGTGTGACGTGTTGCCGTCTTCGTGTGCTGCTGTTGTGCATTATGGGGCGGTTACTTGTTTTGTTGCGCGTTTGCTCACTATTGAGTACATGGACTTGGCTGAACAGGTTAGTTTCCTCAGGAACACTTGGTTGATAGAACTTGTTTGGTTATATGCAATTAGATTGGATAGTAGTAAATTTCAATTAATATCGGGATGATGACAAATTATGATTCTTATAGCTTCTAGCTTGTTATCTGATTGTGTTTGTCATATATAATTGCAAGTGTAGGGTTATTTGGTTATAAAAGTTGCTATATCTTGGAGCATTTATGTGAGTTTTTGTTTTTGCCCTTTATTTATATTTTATGGTTTGTATGATGTTTGCAGTCTTTGCAAGCTTTAAAGAAGATATCTCAGGATCACCCAACTGCTTGTTTGAGAGCCGGTGCTTTAATGGCAGTTCTTTCGTATCTGGATTTCTTCTCAACTGGAGTTCAGGTGGGCAACTCAGAGTGTTTTTAATTTTTATTTTTGTCAATAGAGGAGCTTCATTGTGCTTTCCTTGATACTCACTGCTGAGGTTGTTTATTTTTATGCCATATTATAGCGAGTAGCATTGTCTACGGCTGCAAACATGTGCAAGAAGCTCCCTTCAGATGCTGCTGACTTTGTGATGGAAGCTGTTCCCCTGCTGACAAACCTTCTTCAGTATCACGATGCGAAGGTAAAGTTGTGGGTTTTGTCATTTAATGATTAGAGTCCACTGATTGGTGTTTGGTGTCTGTTTCCTCATCATTTTCAATTTCTTGTGTTTGTAGGTATTGGAACATGCTTCTGTTTGTTTGACTCGAATTGCTGAAGCATTTGCGCCATCTCCGGATAAATTAGATGAACTGTGCAACCATGGACTGGTTACTCAAGCTGCCACACTCATTTCCACCAGTAATTCTGGAGGTGGACAGGCATCTTTGAGTACACCAACCTATACGGTAAATTTTTATGTGCTGTCCTACTTGGATTGTTTTAATATATTTGGACACAGCAGTTCTGATTTTAAGGAATGCAGGGCTTGATACGATTGCTTTCCACTTGTGCAAATGGATCCCCTCTTTGTGCCAAAACTTTGCTTCATCTTGGGATAAGTGGGATTCTTAGGGATATACTATCAGGATCTGGTGTTTCTGCTAATTCATCTGTTCCACCAGCTTTGAGTAGACCGGCTGAGCAGGTAGTTACTGCTTCTTTGGCTATTTCTTGTCTGTCTAGCTAGATGCGGTTATATAAATTAAAAAATATATATATATATTTCTGGCATGGATCTCAGAAATACGAGCTATATATGATGTCTGGGTATTTCTGCCTTTTAAAACATGTGGCATTGCCTTTCTTAAGTTCGCTCTTGTGCATGTCAGGCGCACATTTAACGGGCTATGTTTATTTTTAACTGTAGATTTTTGAGATTGTCAACCTGGCAAATGAGCTTCTTCCTCCTCTCCCACAAGGAACAATTTCTCTGCCATCCAGCTCCAATATGTTTGTGAAAGCTCCTGTTGTGAGGAAGTCTCCTGCCGGTAGTTCTGGGAAACAAGATGATACAAATGGAAATGCTTCTGAGGTTTCAGGTCGGGAGAAATTATTAAGTGATCAGCCTGAACTTCTGCAGCAGTTTGGAATGGATCTTCTTCCTGTTCTAATACAGGTGATTTTTTTGTGTGCAAATAGCTATGTTTTAATTTTACTCATTTTAGTTAGTTTATTTATGTTTCCTATTTTTTTTCAAGCAGATCTATGGTTCCAGTGTCAACAGCCCGGTCCGCCACAAATGTCTTTCAGTGATTGGAAAATTGATGTATTTCAGCAGTGTTGAGATGATTCAGTCTCTTTTAAGTGTAACAAACGTTTCAAGGTATCCATTTTTAATTTCATTAGTATTTGCTGGAGATGCTAATATACTTGTGTGTAGATAATACTTATGTGTACTTTGTTGTTTGAATCTATAGTTTCTTAGCCGGTGTATTGGCGTGGAAAGATCCAAATGTCCTGGTTCCTTCTCTCCAAATTGCTGAGATTCTTATGGAAAAGCTTCCTGGTACTTTCTCCAAGATGTTTGTCAGAGAAGGTGTGGTTCATGCCGTAGACCAACTTATTTTAGCTGGTAACGCAAACACTGTTCCTTCCCAAGCATCTTCTACTGATAAGGATAATGACTTTATAACTGGATCATCATCACGTTCTAGGCGTTATAGACGCCGCAGTAATGCGAATCCTGAAGGCAATTCATCAGAAGAATCAAAGAATCCTGTTTCTGTAAATGTTGGTTCTCCTCCAAGTTCAGTAAAAATTCCAACAGTGAATTCCAATCTTCGTACTGCTGTTAGTGAATGTGCAAAAGCATTTAAGGAGAAGTACTTCCCATCAGATCCTGGGGCTGCTGAAGTTGGAGTTACAGATCATCTTTTACATATAAAGAATCTTTGCATGAAGTTGAATGTTGGTGTTGATGACCAAACGACAAAAGCTAAGGGCAAATCTAAAGCATCTGGGCCTCGACTTGCTGATATATCCGCTACTAAGGAGGAGTATTTGATTGAGGTGATATTTGAGATGTTAGCAGAACTAAGCAAAGGGGATGGTGTATCCACTTTTGAGTTTATTGGTAGTGGTGTTGTTGCAGCTTTGCTGAATTATTTTTCTTGTGGCTACTTCTCTAAGGAGAGAATTTCAGAAGCCAATATCCTTAAGCTTCGCCAACAAGCACTAAAAAGATTCAAGTCATTTCTTGTTGTGGCACTTCCATCTACTTTGGATGCAGGTGGCGTGGCTCCCATGACAGTCTTAGTTCAGAAGCTTCAAAATGCTCTGTCGTCATTAGAGCGTTTTCCAGTTGTGCTGAGCCATTCATCTAGGTCCTCTACTGGAAGTGCCCGTCTGTCATCTGGACTGAGTGCACTGTCTCAACCTTTTAAGTTGCGGCTTTGTCGAGCTCAAGGAGATAAATCTCTTCGTGATTATTCTTCAAATATTGTGCTGATTGACCCCTTAGCAAGTTTAGCAGCTGTTGAAGAATTTCTTTGGCCCCGAGTTCAGCGAGGTGAATCTGGCCAAAAGCCTTCAGCATCTGTAGGGAATTCTGAGTCTGGAACTGCACCTACAGGAGCCGGTGCATCGTCTCCTTCTACATCTACTCCTGCTTCTGCAGTGCGCCATCATTCTTCAAGATCCAGATTATCTGTTAATATAGGAGATGGAACAAAAAAGGATCATTCACAAGAGAAAGGCACTAGCTCATCCAAGGGAAAAGGTAAAGCTTTTTGAAGCCTGCTCAGGAAGAGACAAGAGGACCTCAAACAAGAAATGCTGCTCGTAGAAGAGCTGCTCTGGATAAAGATGCACAAACGAAGCAAGTGATTGGAAATTCTAGTTCTGAGGTATGCTATATATACTCCGGTTTTTGTGGCTTGATTATTCTAGTTTACACTAGCATAATACTTGTGATTTTTACCTGACTATGTTATTTCTGTGAGTTTAAAGTACAGTTAGAATATTAACATAAATAAGTTGAAAATTGGAATTTATACCAATTATCATTAATGATTCATACAAATGCGGAAAGTCAGTTGTGTCTACAATAGTGTTTTGATTTATAAATGCAACTGAAGCTTCTGTGGTGAATCAAAAGTATGTGTTATGTTTTAATTAACTATGATCCCCCGCTACTGCAGTATTGTATTATATTTACAGTACCTATGGTATTTAAAATATTTATTTTGTATCTTTGCTTTTAGTTATTCTTGTAAGATGTTGATCTTCTAGTGGTTAGTCTACCTTAAGTGCATTCCTGTGAATTAACCATTAGACCTATGGTTTCGGACAGTTTGTCAACTTCATTTGTTTAAAGAACTCAAAAGATTGTGCTTTCATGTAGATGATTCTGCCTTGATGATGTATATGTATGTCCACTTCATATTCGACTTCAATCCTGGCCTCCCCTTCAGCATTTAGGTGGCTGAGCCAGTGCCCAACAGCATGTGTAGTGCTGAATGTTATGATCTCATTGAGTCATTTTAACTTCTTGTTAGAAGTTATGATACGATGTCATGTGAGTAAACATGTATTGACGAACAGACCTCACTCAACAAAACACTTTCTAAACTTTAATTCACTTCTGTATTTGTCTGATAACAAGGCTCTATATTGGAAGCAAACTTACCTCACTGCGCATGCTATAACAATTTAGTGCTCTAGGAAGAGCCCTATAAAAAAAAGGTGCTCTAGGAAGAGTGAAAAATAAGTATATATGAGATTGACTTTCTTCTTATGATATCCGCCATTCTCTCTTGTTTTAGAGAAAATGATGTAGTTATGTACCATGATAATTTGTTAGTTTTAACTTGTGTCATCTGATCGAACCTACTATTAGTGGTGGCAATAAATTTTAGATGTACCTGCTCCCCCAGTCTTGCATTTTCTTAACATTATCGGTTTTCTCTTTCCTCATCTTCAGCATTCTGACCAATTTCTTCTTTCTAGGATGAACTGGATATTTCTCCTGTGGAGATTGATGATGCATTAGTAATTGAAGATGATGACATCTCGGATGATGAAGATGATGATCATGAAGATGTAAGCTATCTAATTTTTTTCTTCTATCTTTTCTTGAAATGGTGTATATTCATCATTCATGATTCCAAAATATCTATAATACTATGCATGCAAACTCCTAACAAACCCTTTCCATGAAAAGTGATCGTTGGCATGTCGTACATTGATTATTTTCTTTCATTCCTTTGAAAATGTGGGATGTGTGGCAGTGTTATATCACTGCCATATCAGTTCGTATAGGAGTTTTTATCTCAAGTATTACCAGTAAAGAGATTGAATCTCAAAAAATAATGAAAACATTGAACTAGCAAGGAATTAATTGGGAAAGGATTGTACTTATTACTTAAAAAAAGTTGGAATGGCCTTGGAATCTGACTCATCTTATATGGTTTCAATATATCAATAATACAAGGGATGCAAATTCCTAACAAACTCACTAAACTAGCAAGAAATTAATTGGGAAAGTGATGTACTTGAAAACTGTTGGAATGGCTTTGGAATCTGACAACTTCTTTTTCCGTTGATTTTGTGCATATGTATAACTCTTTTCACTAAGCAAGAGGTCAGCATACTTTAGTGCTTTAGGAAAAGCCGAAAAGGGATAGTTGTCTAATGGCATTATTGCACTGATGATTTAATTGAGAAACATGATTACTGCCTGAATTTGTTAAATAGTAATGAGAAAGGCAGTTGAATGTGTTATATATTGAAAATGAAGAGAGTAATTGTGGTCGAATTTTCAAATCATGTGCATTAATAAGTTCTTTATATTGTTTACAGAGTATCTTCCCTTTCCCATCACCGATACTAGTTTAATTGTTAAAAGGTGCATACTAATGAACAGATGGTCATAGTCATTTGATAATAATACATTCATTCATGATTTGGTATGATGTGAAAGGTAACGAAAGTAATTGTATAAGGATTTTGGACTTGCTCTTAATAAAAGATGGATTGCTAAAACAGGGACGAGAGGTCGCTGCAACTTTTTCCTTTTTTGAATTCATTTTTAGAATTATTCCTAAAGGAACCATTGTTTTGTTTCAGGTACTAAAAGACGATTCTCTGCCTCTTTGCCTGTCCGAAAAAGTACATGATGTAAAATTGGGAGATTCAGCCGAGGATAGTGCCACTGCTCCAGCGGCTAGTGATAGCCAGAATAATCCAGCTTCTGGATCCAGTAGCAGAGGTGCTACAGCTAGGGATTCTGATCCTGCTGATTTTAGGAGTGGCAATTCTTATGGTTCAAGGGGTGCAATGTCTTTTGCAGCTGCTGCTATGGCTGGGCTTGGTACTGCTAATGGCAGAGGTGTCCGGGGAGGCAGAGATCGGCATGGACGTCCTCTATTTGGCAGTTCCAATGAGCCTCCAAAGTTAATTTTCACTGTTGGTGGGAAACAGCTTAACAGACATTTGACTATTTATCAGGCCATCCAGCGACAACTTGTGCTGGATGAGGATGATGATGAGAGGTATGGTGGCAGTGATTTCATATCAAGTGATGGAAGCAGGCCGTGGAGTGATATTTACACAATTACGTATCAGAGGGCAGACAGCCTAGCCGATAGGATGTCTGCTGGAGGATCAAGTTCGTCTGCTCCATCAAAATCTAGTAAATCTGGTTCTGCCTCCATTTCCAACTCTGATTCAACTTCACATCGTTTGTCACTTCTAGACAGCATCTTGCGAGGGGAACTTCCTTGTGATTTGGAAAAATCTAATCCTACATACACTATTCTGGCACTACTGCGTGTACTAGAGGGTTTGAATCAGCTTGCACCTCGTATGAGAGCCCAGATAGTTTGTGATAGTTATGCTGAGGGAAAAATTTCAAGCTTAGATGAGCTTAGTGGAACTGGTGTTAGGGTTCCTTCCGAGGAATTTATTAACAACAAGCTCACTCCCAAATTAGCCCGACAAATTCAAGATGCCCTGGCTTTGTGCAGTGGCAGTCTTCCCTCATGGTGTTACCAGTTGACCAAAGCATGCCCTTTCTTGTTTCCTTTTGAGACCCGGCGACAATATTTCTATTCAACAGCTTTTGGATTATCGCGTGCATTGTATCGTCTTCAGCAGCAGCAGGGTGCTGATGGTCACGGATCAGTAAATGAAAGAGAGGTCAGGGTTGGGAGATTAGAGCGCCAGAAAGTACGGGTCTCCCGAAATCGCATTTTGGATTCTGCTGCTAAAGTAATGGAGATGTATTCTAGTCAGAAGGCAGTGCTTGAAGTAGAATACTTTGGGGAAGTTGGCACTGGTTTGGGTCCTACCCTGGAGTTTTATACACTCCTGAGTCGTGACCTACAGAAAGCTGGACTCGCAATGTGGAGGGAAAATTCTTCATCAGAGAGATCTTCAATGGAAATTGATGGGGATGAAGACAAAAATAGAAAAACCAGTAGTAGCTCTGGAGCTCTAGTCCAATCTCCTCTTGGGTTGTTCCCTCGACCTTGGCCTCCTAATGCTGATGCTTCTGAAGGGAGCCGGTTTTATAAAGCTATCGAATACTTCCGGCTGGTTGGGCGTGTGATGGCTAAAGCTCTTGAAGATGGGAGGCTTTTAGACCTGCCATTGTCAACAGCATTCTATAGACTCCTGCTTGGTCAAGTAAGCTGATGATAGAACTGTTTTAAAAATAGTTAAAAATTGTACTGCTATCTAGTCCAAATAATATACCTTTCTGCCTGTTAAAGCTTTTTAATTTCTAATCCGTTGCAGGAACTGGATTTGAACGATATTATTTCTTTTGATACTGAGTTTGGGAAGATTTTGCAAGAATTGCATGTCCTTGTTTGTCGGAAAAAATATTTGGAGTCAATGAGCTCTGATAATCATGAAGTTGCGGACTTGTGTCTTCGTGGGGCCCCAATTGAAGATCTTTGCTTGGATTTTACTCTTCCTGGTTATCCAGACTACATATTGAAACCAGATGATGAAATTGTACGGTTTCTTTGTTTTGCATGCTATTTTACTTCTTTAATTTTACATTTTTTTTTCTAATGTTTGCTAAATTTTTAGGTTGACATCAATAACTTGGAGGAGTACATATCCTTGGTAGTTGATGCCACGGTCAAGACAGGCATCATGCGGCAAATAGAAGCTTTTAGAGAAGGCTTTAATCAGGTCAATTTCTCTATTTGAATTTGATGCTTTTTCCAAGCATATAAAAAGTGTGTTTTGAGTTTTGAAATTTTCATTGCATTGAATACCATCACTGAATTGTTTTAGGTGGATGCATCATATAACTTGAAATTTCGCTAAAATTACTTTTGAGAATTATAACTTATGAGAATTTGTGGAAAGCTCAGAAAAGGCAACACTGCACTGATGGAATTGTAACTTTTGAGAATTTGTGGAAAGCTCAGAAAAGGAAATTGCAAGTAGCTATTTTATTTAACATGCCAGTTATGGCTGGGTTAGTTAAATCTTTTTCTTATTATTCTCTCTGTATGTTTGTTACCGCGGAGGACTTCAAGTCTAATATTTTTATGGGGAGATCGAAAAAACTAATGGCTGCTTGTCTCTGCCCTTTAACTGGTCATGCCATTTAAGTTTTGAATTACTTTTATGCTATCAGTCTAGTAGAGAACTAGTTTGAAGGTGTTGCTAACTCTAATATGGTTTCCCCTTCTATTTTATTGAACTATCCTCTTTTTCCCCCCCTTGGATGTGCTTGTCTTCTTTTTCTACATTTGATTTCTGAAACTCACTCCTCTGCTGCATCTAACAAGCAGGTCTTTGACATCACATCATTGCAAATATTTACTCCTCATGAATTGGACCATCTGCTTTGTGGCCGTAGAGAGTTGTGGGAGGTACTTTTTTTTTTTTTTTTTTTTTTATTATTCTAGTTGTGTTGTTTCTGTAAATTACAAGATGTGAGAATAATCTTAAATGCTTTATATTATCATGGTTAAAAATTAAATTTGACTTGTGCAGCCTGAGACACTTGCTGAGCATATAAAATTCGATCATGGATACAATGCCAAGAGCCCTGCAATTGTTAATGTATGCTTCTTTGCTGATGAACTTCTTTCTGGAAACAATGATTCAAATATGACATTTGTATGATGTTTTATTCAACTTTTTGTCATCAGTTACTTGAGATCATGGGAGAATTCACGCCAGATCAGCAGCGGGCCTTCTGTCAGTTTGTTACTGGTGCACCTCGGCTTCCACCGGGTGGGCTGGCAGTGCTGAATCCAAAGCTTACCATTGTGAGAAAGGTAGCACTATGATTTTGGATTATTAGATTTTGTTGATTTCTGTTTCTATTTTTATTTTATTAGTATTTCTTGCGCATGCAAGTTAAAAGAAAATGGTTTTAATGATTTTCTAAGATTGCGGGTCCTTGGGGCGTGACCTGGAAATAGAATTTTATGCTGTTGTAGTTTGGTTGTATTTCCAAGCAGTACGTATATAATATGAAACCCCTTTTGTTCTGGGTCACATATTATGTTTGTGCATTGCATAGTACTCATTCTTGGGTGTTCTACTGCAGCATTCTTCAACTGCAACTAATGCAGCAGCTAATGGAACTGGAACTTCGGAAACCGCGGATGATGACTTGCCAAGTGTAATGACTTGTGCGAATTACCTAAAGCTTCCTCCTTACTCTACCAAGGTAAACCATATTTGCTGTATCCGTGTAAGTTTTATCCGGCTACTAATAAACTTTTCTTCAATAATAATTGTTGTACTTGGAACAGGAAATTATGTACAAGAAACTGCTTTATGCAATAAGTGAAGGGCAGGGATCTTTCGATCTTTCATGAGTTCTCGAAACTAACTGATGGACCTTTGTATATTATTATGTATGTCACCAAGTCATTTCTCTTTCCTGCGGATTATTCATCTTTGAAAGTAGCATCATATTTCAGTCAAATAATGGCTGCTTTTCACTGCCCTTATTTCAATGTTCACATCATTGGCAAGGTTAGTTCCCATTTCTCATGCTATTTTGAGTTTTTTGTTATAGGTCCCAGAAGAATATTATTGATATATGTACATTTTGTGTCAGTTAAATTTCTTTTAAGGTCAGACTACAGCCACAGGCTGCCACACACACTCAACAGCGCTTTGAAGAGGGAATTTGTGGAGCTGTTTTTTTGGCTGCTGCTAGGGCTTTGTATATAAGAATAGCAGATTTAGATTTTTTTGTTTTGTTTTGTTTTGGTTCTTCCTGAATTATTGCAAGCTATTGGCTTGGTAGGATTGATTGATATAACATTGCTTGCATGCATAAAAATGATGAAAGGGAAAATTAGATGATTGAAATGTGATTATGCCTTCAAATTTCATTTTCATTTTTAGCTTGGAATCTTAATTATCATCATTCTTGTTTATCCCCTCGATGTTGGATTTTTTGGTGGGAATTTTGTGTGCGCACCCAGAATTGTAAACCATAATTGTGGTGATGATCTAAATACAAGTTATTTGGACTTGAAATGCAAGAGGCAGAGTGGTAATTATCAAAATTTTCCTAGTAATTTTGGCTTTTCGAAACTTTACTTCAGTGTCGTTTTGCAAAATATTTTTAACTAAAATCATTTTCGAAAAGGAAAGTATTTTGACCCACGCATCGATGGGGTTTCCTGGTATTCCAAAAAAAAAAAAAAACAAGTATTTTCTAAATAGAGTATTCAAATGTTTTTTGGGTCCAATATTATTTTTGGAAAATATTTTTTGGTGCCGGTGGTATGGATGGGAAAAAGGTTGAGTTTGGCTTGGATTTACATAGACCAGGAACACCTAGTTTGAAATTTTTTTTCTAGACTTAGTAGTGAATAATTGAGAATTCAATACACAACGAAAATTATATCGAAACAGGCATATGATCAGTTTACAGCAGAAGACAGAAGTTACGAGTCACTCCTTAACAACAGATTCGCAGCCTATCGGTGATGCTTAGGATCGTTCTAGCGATTGTTTTCCAGGATGAAACAGAATCGGATAATTTCGATGCACGTCCAAAATACACGCGCAGCGAATCGAAAATTGGGCAAGAACTTGATTAGAAACCTGCAACAAGAAGAAAATTGAAAATGAAATGAGAGCAAGGAAAACCGAAAATATATTTAATTTTCTTTCTTTCGTTTGTTGTGTAGAAGTAGCTTTTATTAAGGTGAAAAGCTCTCAAACTTCATAACAGTCAGCATGATTAATTGGAATTAATATGAGCAATAAATCAAAGCTCAATAGTGGGCTGTATCGGTTATAGCAATTAAAAAGTCATCAAAATTAAAAGAAAATTAGCAAAATTAAGACTAACTCGTGAGACTAGTTCAATTTGGGCGGGCGCACATTGGTTCAAGGCTGACCATCCCTGAATCGGTTTATGATTTACACCCCCTGCGGGAACTCGCGTGTAGAGAGAACTATATTCTCATTCACCGAACATCATTTTGAGCGTATCAATATATAATTTCATGTAAGGTTTTTGGATTAGTACGGAAGCATTCATGTGATTGTAATTTAAAATTTTCATCCAAAACTATTTTAAGGATTATGATTATGTCATACTTGATGTAAATAAATTATGCCATTAAATTAATCCCAATTAATCTAAACAAACTGTAGGCACTGCATTTTTGCATATAAGTCCAAATGATGAGCCTCATACGGAGGCACTACTCTTTAAGTTGCGGAAGTCGCGGGAAACGGACGTCGGAAGGGAAAAGTCAGAAATCAATACCTTGTTGGATTGAAATAATAAATCCTCACATTAAACACATGTTGAAATATAAACAAATCACCTTCCCGAATTAAAGAAATCTAATCAAATCACCCTCCTAATTAAATTAAATCACATGCCTAAACTAAATAAAATCAAATCAAATCTCATAACTCACATTCCTAATTAAATTAAATCACATGCCTAAACTAAATAAAATAAAATCAAATCCCATAAATCACCTTCCTAATTAAATAATTCACATTTCTAATTAAATTAAATCACATGTCCAAATTAAATAAATCAAATAAATCACTTTCCTAAACTAAACAAATCATCTCCCTAAATTAAAGAAGATCATTTCCTTATAACAAACTAAATAGATATTCCCCATAATTACACAATATTTATTTCCTTCCCGAACAAGGACAACCTTAACCCTCTCCTATAAAAAGAGACATAAACCAAACCTCAAAGCCCCTGGACCGAGAGCTCATTCACGGTGAAAACACCTTAGACCACTTCTCTCACAACTCTCGTCCCTCACTCTCTCAGCACCTCACCTCTCTTAACATTATAACCTTCACGCACTGCCAAACACCTCACCAGCCCACTCATTCGGCAACCCTCTCTTTGACACCTCACTCACCAACCAACCAAACTAAACCATAAACTAAAGACATGCAGCAAACCCTCACGTAAAACATATCTCAGCCCCTTCACAAAACAACCCATCTCCACCATGACAAAACCCTAACTCACACACAGTCCACTACACACCCACCGACAACTAACAACCACATAAAGCTAACCTGCCAACACACTATTAGCCAACAACTCAGCCCATTCTCTCTCGCCCAACTCACCAACAGGAAGCATTAACCACAGCCAGCCGAGAACAACAAATCAACAAACGCCCTCTCTCTCACTAGACCATTCACGACACAACCAAAAACAGAATAAACCCTAAAACCTAACTCATCTCTCATCAACCCTCTCTCTCACGACCTCAACTCTCTCTCTAACCCTCACGCAAACCCTTCTCTCTCGCCCATCCCACTAATTAACAAACAAACCATCATCACTCAGCTCCCTCCTCTCTCGGCAGAAACCCTAGACAAACCCTAAGCATTCTCCTTCCTCACACATAACTCATGGCAGAACCCTAGCTTCACCTTTCGGCCAGCACACAGAAAACAAAAAAAAAAACAGAATACTCTAAGCCAACAAACATCAACCCTAATCAACACTCAACCAGACACAGAACAGCCCCCTCACCTTCACAAAACGCACAAGCCCCATGCATACGTGAAACACAACCACACGTCTTTACACGACTCAGCCAGCCACACGTCACTCTCAGCCCTCACTCACGAACCTAGCAGCCCTAATCCACGTAAACAGCAGCCCTCCACCGAGTGAATAAACAGCCAATAAACCTTCAAAACCGTGAATCCTTGCCTCCAAAATACTCACGCCCTCGGCAACCCAAAAAACCACCGCAAAACACTGCTCTCCAAACAACCCAAAAACCACCGTAAAACAGTCCCCAAACCACCGAAAACTGCACCGTAAAACAGTCCCCAAACCACCGAAAATTGCACCCCAAAACAGTGCCCAAACCACCAAAAACTGCACCCCAAAACAGCGACCCAAAGCAGCAAAACAGCGGGTGAAAACAGTGAGGAAAGCGCGGACGAAACAGTAAAACGGTGAGCGAAACTGTGAACCAGAAAACGTGAAGTGTTAACCCTTCCGGCGACGTCCCAACGCACTCCCGGGAAGCGACTTAAAAGGTAAGACCTGAGGGCACCCTTTGTTATATTTTATTTTGTTATCCCGGACACGGCATGCTTGGTTGGACGTGGAATACGTCCAACCGGGTATGCGAAGTCCTATATTGAAAACGGCCAAGTTCTTTGGTCACATATTTATTATTCAGCATTTAATTCGCATCATTAGTCTTTTATTATTTCACATTTAATTTCCGTTTATTGTTGTTTTATTATTCCGCATTCGTTTTGTTCTCTTCGATTATTTATGGCTATATGCATTATCATGTTTCATGCATGTCAATATTGGGTTAGTGATTGAGTGTTGCTTCTCGTGGTATATGATGGAAACCCAGACGTAAATTCCGTAGCCGAATCCGAATGGACGGTAGTGCGGTCTGTACTTGGGATACAACTCCACGTACCGCTTGAGGAAACATTCACGCATATGTTCATGAGATTGTGTGCTCGCTTTTATTTTATTTACATATATGCATGCAAACTTAGATGTAGGTTTTACTCCTATGTATGCAAACTTAGATATAGGTTGTATGCAAACTTAGATATAGAATGTGTGCCAACTTAGATATTAGTTAATCTTGCATGTGTATGTTGCGTAGACTTGGTTATATTATCGCGTAAATCCATTCATTACAAGTGGCATAAGTAAGTGACCATTCTGAACCCAACGGTTTAAGGTCTTCCCTTGCGAGGGATGAGTGCGGCCTTTAATCATTTTTCCCAGTTCACACTGGGTGGCGACTCCATTTTATTTCTCCGGTTTAGTCCACCATGGGCTACTCCATACTCCCAACCGGGCCGCGAGCCTGGAACAGCGTCGCCGATTTCTGTGTCCTACACAAACATGCAACTAATTTTACTTATCAATATAAATAAACAAATTGGAAAAATATATCTGATTGTATTTTCCTGTATTTCTTAAGTTTTCTTCCTTAAATTTTCCATTGTATTAGTGCACCAAACATTACACCTCTAGTTGACACACTAGATTTCTTCTATGAACAAATTGCTCCCATTTTGAGAACAAATAAAATATTTTTCTTTCTTGGATGGTTGAAGTCTAGATTAGAGATCAAAAAAATAAATTTTCTTTGAATTAATCTTATAACAAACTTGGAACAACCAAATAGAGAGAGAAAATAAAGTTTCGGCCAAGGGAAAGAAGTCTATGCCTTGGTCGAATTTTTCATTCTTTAAATAGACTAGAGATTGATTTATTTATATCCCAATACAATAAGGACAATCTAAGATTCTTTCCCAAATCGAATTATGAAACTTAACTAAATAAGACTTCCTTATTTAATCTAAATTAGGACTTAACTAAATAAGATGCTAGCCCACTAAATTAAGGCCCAATAGATTAAATATTATTTTAACCCAATAATTAATTAACTATTAATTAATTTTAACTAATAATTAATCAAAATAAAATTAAATTAAAATAAAATAAATTTATTTAATATAAACACCAAATATTTATTTAAATAAATAAATCTAAATTTTATTTTATATTTCAAATTTATTAATCTAATTAATGTTTTCGAAATATTCCGAATATCCTAATCTTATTAGGAAATCTTATTTTAATTGAAAATCTAATTTTCATACTAATTGCCAAAATAATCATTTATTAACTTTTAATAAATATCATTGAATTTGTAACATAGACGAGACCTGTATTTGCGCGGCCGTCCTAGGTTCATTATCGAGTAACAGTGAGATGATATTAACTCTTTAATATTTCATCTATATGTTATCCCACAGACCATGGGTAAACGCCTATCAGCATGCCATGGCCCGTAGTCGATGAATGAAATGAATGTTAGGGTTGGTGCTCGGAGTGCTAATCCATATCATATTTATGTCCAATTCATGAATATGAACAATACCGTTTTTCATAATATTACTTATATTTGGTTACTGATCGGTGAAATCACACACGTTACACAAGCGTACGTATCGCTCAAGTAGTATAAATTATATCGATCCCTCGAGGAATTAATACATTAGCTATTAATTTATGACGTTAAATATTTACGAGTATCTAATAGATTAATTGTTGTTTGGATGATGATTTTTGTCTAAAACAAGTAAATAAAACAGTGCGAAAGTAAATTAAAGGAAAATTCAATATTATAAAACTATATAGGGTTGTGAATTCTTCCAATATCTTTTAAAGATGAAGTGGTTATCTCATGTTTGTGCAATATATCGGTTTATTAACCTGGAACACGAAAATATGCAAAAGCCTTTGTCGATGGTCAGATGCAAACACCCAAATAGCCCAATTAATCATATGTCTATGTTAACCAAGTTACCTAAATTCATTAAGATTAAGTTCAAATTGTGGCTACCCCCACCCGACAGGTATATGTCTATATTGGAAGGAAATCTATTTAAGAGTCTTTTGCCCTAAGGTGAGATCGTGAGCTATTGAGTCTAAGGCTGAAACCTAAAATTCCTTCATCAAGTTTATTTTAAGTTTACCAAATCAATCTTATTAATGGTCAATTAACAAGAAGCATTAAGCTTAAGACTCAATAAATAAACATTTATATTACCCAAGACACAAAATAACCACTTATACAACGGTGATATTGGAATTCATCACAACCCTAGATAAGAGGTTTAGTTACAACACATATCTAGGACTATTTAAAACATAAATAAAGAAAATGACATAAAGTAAAGCTTGAAAATTAAAAAGATAAATTAACAATAAATAAAATACTGGGGGTTAGAGGATCCACTTTTATTACTTCTAATTTAGATATCTCCCTTATTATAATATATAAACTTTGCATGACATTACCAACCGACCATAAAGGCGGTATCATGATTAAGTCAAGTTTATGATTAATTCCAACCGACCATAAAGGTGATATCATGATTAAGTCAAGTTTATGATTAATTCCAACCGACCATAAAAGTGATATCATGATTAAGTCAAGTTTATGATTAATTCCAACCGACCATAAAGGTGATATCATGATTAAGTCAAGTTTATGATTAATTCCAACCGACCATAAAAGTGATATCATGATTAAGTCAAGTTTATGATTAATTCCAACCGACCATAAAAGTGATATCATGATTAAGTCAAGTTTATGATTAATTCCAACCGACCATAAAGGTGATATCATGATTAAGTCAAGTTTATGATTAATTCCAACCGACCATAAAAGTGATATCATGATTAAGTCAAGTTTATGATTAATTCCAACCGACCATAAAAGTGATATCATGATTAAGTCAAGTTTATGATTAATTCCAACCGACCATAAAAGTGATATCATGATTAAGTCAAGTTTATGATTAATTCCAACCGACCATAAAGGTGATATCATGATTAAGTCAAGTTTATGATTAATTCCAACCGACCATAAAGGTGATATCATGATTAAGTCAAGTTTATGATTAATTCCAACCGACCATAAAGGTGATATCATGATTAAGTCAAGTTTATGATTAATTCCAACCGACCATAAAGGCGGTATCATGATTAAGTCAAGTTTATGATTAATTCCAACCGACCATAAAGGTGATATCATGATTAAGTCAAGTTTATGATTAATTCCAACCGACCATAAAAGTGATATCATGATTAAGTCAAGTTTATGATTAATTCCAACCGACCATAAAGGCGGTATCATGATTAAGTCAAGTTTATGATTAATTCCAACCGACCATAAAGGCGGTATCATGATTAAGTCAAATTTATGATTAATTCCAACCGACCATAAAGGCGGTATCATGATTAAGTCAAATTTATGATTAATTCCAACCGACCATAAAGGCGGTATCCAATTTAGTCAGGTTAAAATCAATTTAATTAAGTCCAATCGACCATAAAGGTGGTATCCCATTAAGTCAGATTTTAAAATAGTTTATATATTATAATTAAGGGAGATTAATCTAAATATTAGTAATAAAAACTTTACCCTTCACCACAGCAGAGGGGAGTTACCACATCATACTAAAAAGTAAAATAAAGAAAGAACTATTGCATAAAATAACAATTAAATATAAGAAAGCTGTAAATAAACAAACAAGATACAATATTCTTAGTATCCTTAAGGAAATCTCCAAAAGAAAATCTTCTGAATTATGCTTCAATTTATAGGCATCCAAAATAGCCCGCGTCGCGACGCAAAACATCTACGCGTCGCGACGCTCAGTACAGTGAATGTCGGCAGCTCAATAATGGCATCGGCGTCGCAATGCGTGAAGGGTTCTGCGTCGCGACGCGTTGAGATGTAAACGTGTTCTGATGAGATCTTGACACGTGTCCCCGGAATTGCCGCACGTGACAACGCGTAAGTGCTTTGCATCATGACGCGTGCATAGTAAATGTCGGCATGCTGTATAATTGAAGCGCGTCATGACACAGAGGGGTGTGCGCGTCGTGACGCGTAGACAGTGGATTTTCATTTTTGCCATTTTCATCCGATTTTCTCCGTTTAAGCCCTGATTTGATTCCAGAGAGTCCTGTTATTTTATTTATCTACAAAATAATACAAAACACATCAAAATATTCACAATACCCGAGAAACTATACAAAATATTAAGTCAAAGAGGCGGTAAATATATCCGTAAATATTGATATATTTACCGCTTATCACACCCTCAAACCTAACATTTTGCTAATCCTCGAGCAAAACAATAAAATAAAATATAATAAATAACTTTAAAATAAAATTAAACTAAACCACTTTCGTAGGGATCTCGATTGCATTTAGTATATGCAACAAGCCTTTAAACCCCTATGTGTCCATATTGGACGAGTTGTAGTCGTGTAAGGGTTTAAAGCAACGATACCCACAAACGTCAAATGCACACAAAAGCAAAAAGATCAAACAAGTTAGTGACTAAACAAGTGAAACTCTTATCCAAGTTAATAGCTGTTTTCTTTCTTTCTAAGTTACCAAATAAGTAAATTCTCCGATTATTTTTACCATTCTCCATTTACACAACCAACAAGGTATTAATCAAATCATTGTACCTACAATATTCATAAGTGTAGTTGAAAAGATGGTATTATTTTTGTCCTAAAGTTATATCAGAATTCACACCTTTTTAGCAATGTAATTTTTTTTTCTTAGAATATCTTCAATCCATGTAGCGAGCTTTGGGCCAGTGACTCCCAAGCCAGTTGCCTTTAGGGCACTAGGTGTTAAGACACCCCTTAATTACTCGGATCTCAATTTTTTTTTGATATATAACATCTTCAATCCATGTAACGAGTTTTGGGCCAGTGACTCCCAAACCAGTTGGTTTTAGGGCACTAGGTGTTAAAACACCCATAAAGACTTAATTACTCGGATCTCAAATATTTTTTTTATTAATATACACAATATATATATATATATATATATATATATATATATATTTATTCCATCACTTTTTAGATGCTTCCTCCAATTAAACTAAAGTACTGAATATTACAAACTTTACACTTACAACTCATGGCCGTATGTTACCATGCATGTTGATAATACCTGTCAACCGAGCATATGAAGATCCAATTTAGTCAGTGTTATGGAGAATTCACAAATTAAATAATTCAAAAGGAAATAAACAAAAATGACGAGCTGAATTTATAGAACCTGAAAAAGGGTGAGTAATAATAGCACTAGTATATGCCAAATGACAATTATTAACTAAACAGTAAAATATATCGTGAAAGTCAAAACGTCTGGATCTTGTCGGAGAAAATAAAAGAAAATAACAAAACAAATCACAATTATTAGTTAAGGACAAAGATATAATAATATTTACAAGAAGTAACGGCTTGATTGACATCTATGCTTAGGGACAAGCTTCCCATCCAATTTTCTTATAAATTGGCAAACTGGGTCTTTTAAAGTCAGATTCCCGAGACTGAATTGTTGTCTTTCTTTTCGAAACTGTGTATGTAACATGCGAATTACGTGATACACATATCCACTGGGATACGTCTCAAGAGTCAATGATATGTCATCCAAAGACTCCTTACTCAGGCCATCCCTAATGAATTTAATTTTATCTTCGCGGTTATCAGACACCATTCCTAAAGAACGACAACGAGTATTACATGTCATGCGTGCACATTTATAGCAAACCCCTAATCTTTTAACTCTTCTTTTCTTAGCATATGTGCTTTTTTCCTAAACCAGGCAGATATGAAATAAAAGAGTTAGATGACTCACCTACCAATCAAACTCGTGCTTCAATAATCCAATGAATGTCATTAGGAATACCTTTGATCATTAAAAGTCTCATTCGTTCCATGCGAGCTTTGTAAACTTTCATCAGAGAATTTTGAGGGAGAGAAGGAAATTGCTTGTGAATGTGCCGCAAACTTCTAGGAAGTTGCTGATGTGGGCATTAGGATCTTCAGTTGCATTCCCCCCAAACAGAACTGATTGTTGTATCATCTGAATGCATGTTTTGATGTCACACGCATTTACTGGTAAGGGAGGAAGTACAATGCATGATATGAAACAGTCAACCACCAGAATAGTTCTGTCTCGAATGGGAATTGGTGGTGCAACTTACAACGGTTCATGTTCCATGTTGATCAGTGCTTCTTGGCCTTCTCGCCTTTCCTTTCTCAACTGTCTGATAGTTCTTTCAATTTCTTGGTCAAGCGGACAGATTTCAAAGCTTCTGGTTCTTCTCATGTAGTGTCTGAGAACCTGAAATACAAGAAAACAAAAATAATAAGTAAAAATAAATTAGATACAGGTAAAGGTATCTAACCCCAAAATTAATAGTGAAAGATAATTAAGTCCCCGACAATGGCGCCAAAAACTTGATCGGTGAAATCACACACGTTACGCAAGCGCACATATCGCTCAAGTAGTATAAATTATATCAATCCCACGAGGACTTAATACATTAGCTATTAATTTTTGACGTTAAATATTTACGAGTATCTAATATATTGATTGTTGTTTGGATGATGATTTTTGTCTGAAACAAGTAAATAAAAAAGTGCGAAAGTAAATTAAAGGGAAATTCAATATTATAAAACTATATAGGGTTGTGAATTCTTCCAATATCTTTTAAAGATGAAGTGGTTATCTCATGTTTGTGCAATATATCGGTTTATTAACCTGGAACACAAAAATATGCAAAAGCCTCCGTCGATGGTCAGATGCAAACACCCAAATAACCCAATTAATCATATGTCTATGTTAACCAAGTTACCTGAATTCATTAAGATTAAGTTTCAATTGTGGCTACCCCCACTCGACAGGTATATGTCTATATTTGAAGGAAATCTACCTAAGAGTCTCTTTCCCTAAGGTGAGATCGTGAGCTATTGAGTCTAAGGCTGAAACCTAAAATTCCTTCATCAAGTTTATTTTAAGTTTACCAAATCAATCTTATTAATGGCCAGTTAACAAGAAGCATTAATCTTAAGACTCAATAAATAAACATTTATAATACCCAAGACACAAAATAACCACTTATAAAACGGTGATATTGGAATTCATCACAACCCTAGATAAGAGGTTTAGTTACAACACATATCTAGGACTATTAAATTCATAAATAAAGAAAATGACATAAAGTAAAGCTTGAAAATTAAAAAAGATAAATTAACAATAAAGAAAATGCTAGGGGTAAGAGGATCCACTTTTATTACTTTTAATTTAGATATCTCCCTTATTATAATATATAAACTTTTCATGACATTACCAACCGACCATAAAAGCGGTATCCTGATTAAGTCAAATTTATGATTAATTCCAACCGACCATAAAGGCGGTATCCCATTAAGTTAGGTTTTAAAATAGTTTATATATTATAAATAAGGGAGATTAATCTAAATATTAGTAATAAAAGCTTTACCCTTCACCCCAGCAGAGGGGAGTTACCTCATCATACTGAAAAGTAAAATAAAGAAAGAACTATTGCATAAAATGAAAATTAAATACAAGAAAGGTGTAAATAAACCAACAAGATACAATCTTTTTAGTATTCTTAAGGAAATCCCTAGAAGAAGGTATGAAGAAAATCTTCTGAATTACGCTTCAATTTATAGGCATCTAAAATGGCCCGCGGCGCGGCACAAATCATCTACGCATCGCGATGCTCAGTACAGTGAATGTCGGCAGCTCAATAATGGCAATGGCGTCGGCGTCGTGACGTGCGAAGGGTTATGCGTCGTGACGCATTGAGCTGTAAACGCGTTTTGATGAGATCTTGACATGTGTCCGCGGAATTGTCGCGCGTCGCGACACGTAGGTGCTTTGCGTCACGACACATGCACAGTAAATGTCGGCATACTGCATAATTGAAGCGTATCGCGACGTAGAGGGGTGTGCGCGTCGCGACGCGTAGACAGTGAATTTCCATTTTTGCCTTTTTTCATCTGATTTTCGCCCTTTAAGCCATGATTGGATTCCAGAGAGTCCTGTTATTTTATATATCTACAAAATAACACAAAACACATCAAAATATTCATAATACCCGAGAAACTATACAAAATATTAAGTCAAAGGGGTGGTAAATATATCAATATTTACCGCTTATCAGTTACACCTCTTGTTTTTATTTATGTATTCGATCTAATTATGATTAGATTGAAACTAAATTTGATTTAGTGATATGTATATATTAGACAAAGGCCTCATGATTTACAACGTAGTGCACAGTTACAATGTAGTTTGTAATTGACATTGTGAAATGTCACTATAAGTTTTATATTCTCAAATAAAGTTTCTGGCCAAGATCTACCGACACAGATCGGTTAGTAAAATCCGCTGAGACCAGTACATTTCGTATATCGGGAGTTGGTCCGATGGTTTATCCTAATGAATCATAAGTCTCGGGAGACTCGTATAGACATGTAGGTATTTATTTGATAAACACTGAACGACTCGCCGAAGATTTCCTAATAAATGG